>CM052132.1:16274241-16307457 GCA_028454255.1 Halictus ligatus | reverse complement strand
CATCTAAAAAAGATTCAAGTCATTTGGACCAATTTTAAAAAAAGTTATTCCGCTTGAAAAGGTGTCAACATACTTTCCGCTGCGACTGTATAGAAGGGAAATATTCTAGGTTGGAAGAAATGTTTCGTTTTGGAGTTAAAATAGCTTCGAGTGCAAAGTGTTAAAATATTAATTTTCTTCAGTTTATGGTGTAAAACGCGAAAAAATACTTGATGTGCTATCTTTTTTTTGTCCCGGAGTGTACATTATTTCGTAGTATTTGGCTAGTCTGTGAACAAGGACCGAACCACGATTGGAAGAAATAATCTCAGGCTCGTCGAAGGGAGGAGTCAGCGAGACGGCGCGTTTCTCATTCGCTTTCATAGATAGCGTTCGCGGTGTGTTTTAGAATCGCAGAGCAGAGAGTTATATGGCCGGCAAGCGGCTAAACAAGAATTTAATGTCCGGTTTCGGTCGCGCGTATGAGTTACGATATGAGTCGCCATAAATTCATTTCGTTTACGCACCGCCGCGGCACTCATTTGCGTAAAAACGTGATAAAAGCTCGTTCCTTTCATTAGACTTAATACGGCGCGGTGGTAACGACGCGACGCGACGCGACGCGACGCGACGGGAATGCACTGTGCGTATTTGCCGGTTTTCTCTGGCTGCCTGATTATCCGCGAAACTGGTTGCCCGCCGAATATAAACAGAAACGAAGCTGTTACCGTTCCGCGTGTATTCAACAGCGCCATATCCTTCCGACTATCGCTACTCTCGCGGCTGTAAATCGTAAATTGCTGTACGGTGATAGTGTACACAACTGTTTAGGACATTGTTCGGTTGAAATCTTGGCGTCTCATTTAGTAGAAACCAGTATACGCTCCAATGGAGACGGTACAATAAGCTTGAGATTACATCTTTGCGGGTGAAACGTCGAATGACGATTTTTTTTTCACCGCGATGTGGGTTGCCAAAAGTCCGAAAAAATTTAGACATTACCTGCGATAATAGGTTTATTATTTTTTTAATATTAACAAAATCGCCGTGAAACTTTTATTGGAAATCTGGAAATTGGAAATTCTCACGTCGCTTTCTACAAAACAAAAGGATTTTCAATCGAAGATAATAGTTAAGTAATTCTGTAAAAATAATTAACATGCACCCGCAGTGTCTCAGATCTTTCTGCAGGATTTTTACAAGCGATTGAACGGAAGAGAAGCGTAGGGAGCTGATTTTTGTGGCCATTCTTCCGTCCGAGGCGAAAGGTAGAAGGCGTTTTAAGAAACGATCTCTCCCGTTGAATCGCGGCGCGAATGCGAGACAATAATAACGGGGATAATTGGTAGAAAGGCGATCTCATATCGCATAAGTCTGCCGGTCGTTCCGACGCGACGCCAGGGTATTTTCCGCAGGGTCCCGCGAAACCCGCGCAGCCAGCTTGTAAACAGCACTGAATCTGCTCGGAGAAAACTCGACCCGACCCCGATGGTTCGCTCTACATAATATATGTAACGATCCAGATCTCCGGGGACGCCGCGTGGCAGGGGGAACACGTACCGCATCCATTTGCCTCATGGAAAATTAATTATTATCCTGGCAACTCCCAACCGGGCACTCTAAGCACTCCGTCGAATCTTAAATTTCAACGTGTTCGCTTGTTGTCGGACGGGAACTTCCGTCTTCCGGCTCCTTATCGATCCCGTCGTTCCTCTTTGGTTTTCTTTTTCCAGACAGAGAGAGAGAGAGAGAAAGAGAGAGAGCTATAACTCGCCCGGCTGCATATTTCCCGTGTTTTTCCTGTTTGATCCGCGATCGTTCAAACATGCATTCGAACGCTTCGTGCGCTCGGGGGTTTCTTCTTGTTGGCCGCCGATAACGTTTCATTTTGCGGCCGACAATCACAATTGAAATTGTCTTCGTTAATTTCAAGCTAAGGGAGCTATAAAGACGTTCGTTACTTTTCTTGACACGTTAACTGGCATGACAGTGATTTTTGACCAGGTTTAGACATTCATTTTCATTGTGACATATCCAGATAAACCGAATTATATTGAGATCTGTAGAATTCAAAAGGGTTAAAACAGCATCCCCTATGATACATTTAAAATTTCTAGTTTCTCTTTCACTAATTAAATTACTCTGATTTTGTAAGAATCTCTGGGAATGTTATGTGGCAGTGTTAATGATTCTAATAAGTAATTAGCTGGAAATAATACAGCAGCATCCAGACAGAAATAGTGTAGTTATTTTAAAATGGGTGAAAGAAATATTATGCAGCGTATAAGGAAATTTTTAAATTCTTCTTTTAGGAGTGATCGATTTTTGTTGTGGAATTTCTATTTCATAATCGATTCTTCTTTTATTTCCTGTCCCGTGTTCCTAGAAGGCTCCGAGGAAAAGGATCTATTAAGAGTTTCTCATCCCGGGTTCTACCTTCGAGCTGATTTTGCGAGTGGAAGTGCCGTGAAACTGAGGCTTCAGCGGTTTTGTCCGGATTAAGAGGAAAAATAGAGCGGCTGCGGGGGTTGCCGGGATAATCGTGGGAAGACATCAGATGTTTACGGAAATTCATACTTCCGGCGGGCGGTCCCGAGATATTCGGATTACGTCGACGCTTTTTTTCTCCGGCTCTTTCTGTCGGCGCGTTTCCCCTATCTCTAATCTCAGTTGCACGATTAACATTCTAGTGGTAACGCTCCGGCACGGTTCTGACGCGATTAAGAGCAGAACCTGGGTTCGATGTGACTTACAAAACGTGGTACCACTGGTAACCAGGATTGTTTTTCCTCGAGGTATTTGGTTGTACAACAACGTACGCACGTTTCCAGTCAATGAAAAGTTTGATTATTGAAACAAAAAGGCCGCAGATTCTAATTATAAGTCGTTATGCATGAGCAACGGGAAATGGCTAATATTAGGGGGACCCATAAATAATCAATTATTTTGAAATCTAAAACAAAGTTTGTAGTAGATTCAAGTTTTTATTTCTTAATTTATTGTATCATCTCCATCATTATCAAGGACAGTTTGCCATCTTTCCTGCAAACGTTCATTCGTGAAACAAAATATGACTCAAGGTGCCGCCTTACATCTTCTACAGAAGCGAATGTTTTATTTCTTAAATAATGCTCCAGAGATCTGAAAAGATGATAGTCAGAGAGAGAGCAATTAGGTGAGTACGGGGGCTGCGGTAAAACTTCTCATCGCAATTCTTCGATTTTTTCCTGACAATGAGTGAGTTTCGCTGTATGAGGCCAGGCATTGTCAATTTGCAGTTTTACACCTTTTCTGTGGAGTAAAGACGCCCTCTTTTTCAATAGTTCTGAATACAGCCGTTGTAATTGCTGACAATACAACTCAGCAGTAATGGTTTCTCCAGGTTTCAACAATTCAAAGTGAATTATGCCACGACAGTCCCACCAAATGCACAGTAACACCTTCCTAAGTGATAAGCTATGTTTAGGGATTGATATTGCGGTTTGGTTTGCAGAAAGTCATTGCTGGGAACGCTTTATGTTATCACGAAGAATCCATTTTTCGTCTCCGGTAACGATTCTGCGAAGAAATGGATCTCTACAAAATCTGGATAGCAATGAAGTGCAAATTGATCGACGAATATTCTTGTTGATCACAGATAATTAATTGATGCGGTATCCATATTCCTTGCCTGTATGCCTTTCCCATTTCGTGTAGGTGCCTTTGCATAGTTGACCATGTGGATACAAGGTTTCTCGATAATTCTTGTATACTTAATTTTGCATCCGCTTCCACTAGAGATTTTAGGGTGTCATGGTCAAAATTCAACTGGTCGTCCACTTTCAGGCCTGTCAGGGAGATCATAATCACCAGCAGCAAACCTTCTGAACCAACGTTGACACTTGTTGGCCTCCAATACATCTCCATAAACTTCTTTGTTGTTACCTTTGCATTAAATCCCGCATGAAAATGAAAAGGTATGCAATGACGAATATGATCCTCGGAAGGTACGGACGCCGCCATTTTATTACAGGGTTGTAAAAAAAATTATACTTTGTAGAATAGTTTGAACACAGGCTGCTTTACCGAAAACTGTAAAAGAATACGTGTTTCCTCTTCAACGTTCGATACAGAACGAAAGGCAAAACAAATTCTTTGCAAATAATTGATTACTTGTGGGTACCCCTAATATCTTAATCTCCGGCTAGTTACGTGATTGTTGATTATTGTCGTTGCCAGGGCTGAAAGGGTTAACTGAAATCTTAATAAACGATTTATCGATCGAGGTTCGGCCGGGTGGCCTGGTCCCGTCATTGGGCTCTCGTGTTTCGGAAGGAATTCCGTGGCGCAAAGTTCATCGGCGGAAGTTTGTCCCGATACTCGGAGCCATTAGCCTCGATCGCGAATTCTTGTTGTTCCTCGGCGGCGCAGGATGGCAATAAATAAGTCGTTGGTTAATTATTCGGCCCCGGGGAACGGTGTCATCGGGGGATAAATCTAGTATCGGGGAACCAAGATCGATCGCCTCGCACCCGCCGTTTCTCCGGGGTCTGGTCTCTTAATGAAAAATTCAGACCTTCTAAGTTCGACGGTTCTTCTGCTTAGAAAAAAAAAAAACATACACACACACACACACACACACACCTGGCTCTCTCGGGGGGCGTAATCTCGTAACGATCGAGGGCCCATCTATCAGGAACGCCATTCTTAATCCGATACGGAGAATTAAAGTCACCGAATTCCCAGAGTCCTCCACCGGTGCCGTCAAACCGTTCGTGTCATAGTTGTTAACGTTCACTGTACGATGAAGAGGCTCTCGTAACTTTTACAGCAGGTGCTAGACTGTAAACTGCTCGTCTTTACGCGTTTGCGGTCTTCGAGGGACTCGAAGTGAAAACATTTTGTGTTCTCTAAACCTTCTGCAGAATATTTGCAAAAGAATTCAAACATTAGGCGTATAAATTAATTCGTCTCTCTCATGTTTTATCAATCGTAATTTCCCTTGATTGCCTGAAAGATGGAAGCACTCGCTCCGAATTAATTTGTACGCCCAATATTATATTTCACAGGCCGCTACCAAGGAGGTAATAATCGTAGGCGGATTCCTCGTGAAAAACCTAAATATCCTCTTCAAAGACTCCACGGATAATCGCGCGCGACGGGTGTTCGAAGTTCATTTTCACGGAAGCAAAAGTTTCGGTCGAAGGATCGTTATGTGGTGTTCTGGTATTTTTTCACAAGGAGCCCGGCCGCGCCCATCGGGGATGATGGATCTTGATCTCCGACGGATTTTCTTGGGCGATCGATCCCGCTTGTTCTCGACGGGACTGAAGAAAGTAGCGTGGCGGGTTAAAAAGTACACTCACCGGGCTGGCAGGTTGTAATCACGACGGCTAAACGGAGTATCGACAAGTTGCGGTCGATAGCCCTTTTTTCCCCGGCGCCGGGACACTGATGGATGAAGGTCTTAGGGCCCGGGCAATAAATCATCGGGCATCGTCCGATGAATCGGCGACCGGCCGATCATCGGATGAAGAGGTGATTCGCTGGGTGGCTCCCCTTCGTTTCGATTCTCATACAAATTGGCCGGCAAGGATTTCCGCTGCTTCCGGCGATCCTCCGGCGCCGTTTTCCGGTTCGAAAACAAAGACGAGTCGTCACCGATCCAAGAATCGCAGGATCTCGCGACAGAAATAAAAATTGCTTACATCGATTGAAAATGTCAGATTCGCGACGATTCAACAATCAAAATTGGGGCTCGGTGACGGTGATGCGATCTGTAAATTTCGGAAAAAAGTTGAACAGAGAGGAGGCAATTTTTAGGTTGGTAATAGGCGTTTGAAAATTTTGGGAAAACGATCAGCCGATTAATGGAACAGCGGGAGCCACAGGGGCGTTGTTCGGCGTTGTCGGACGCGTACACAGATTTAATTGGGATGGAAGCGGGGAGTGTTTCCGAATTGTGATTCAGCGAGCATGTGGCCCCTTATGGGCCCCGGGTTTTCGGCAGAGAGCCGTTTTTTTTCAGTCGCGTTTCCACCGTTCGCCCGGCTGATCGCGATATTTAACCGTACTGCGGCCGTACAATTTCGCCGCATTTAATTGTTCCCGGCGGCGATGCGCCGCTATTATTGAATTCATAAATCTTATTTCGCCGCTGAGTTACGGGCACCTGCTAGCATATTTCGAGCGGTCCTTGCGATTTAATGGCGTGACCCGCGTCGAATTCCGAACCGAGACGTTCCCGCGGTATTCCGCTGGTTTCATTATCCTTCCTTCATCCTGCATTATACTTATCCATTCAGCTGCCTTCTACCTTCTTCTCTTTCTTCGGCGATTCCTCTTTCTCTCATTGAAAATTGTATCCACGAATTCGAGCACAACGGTACATTCGGTACACGTTTCAAATAAATTTTATAAACAGGGTAAAAATGAATCTAAAAAATTGAGAACCCCTTCAGATGGATCAAAAATAAGTAAATAAATACAGTGAGTGTAAAAAGTATTCGTACACCTCTTATAGTTTTAGAAAACCATATATTTCTTTATGTAATTGTACATTCTTTTATAAAACAAAAACACACTTACGATTATTACATGTTTCAACTACAAAATGTGACATGAATAAACTAACGAAAAGTTAACGTTAACGAGATATATTAAAAACAGTCTGAAGTCTCTCAAAATTAGCACGCAAAAAGTATTCGTACACGTAACAAATTTAACAATAAACGTGTTATAATTTGCGAAAATAAATTAAATTAATATTTCGTTGGATAGCCTTTCGACTGTATAATTGCGTCCAGTCTTTGTGGCATTGAATCCACTAAATTCGATGTGATTTCGTGTGTAATATTGCACCATTCCTCTTGAAAAGCAAGTTTTGATTGTTCTTTACTTGAAATATGCAGGGTTCGGATTTTTTTATCAAGCAGATCCCATAAATTTTCGATCGGATTAATATCCGGTGATCGCGGAGGTGTTTTCAAATATTGTGGTATGTTATAAAGCAACCACTCTCTTGTGTTGCGTGCTGTATGTTTGGGGACATTGTCTTGAGTGAACATAAAGTTGTATTTTAGACCCATTTTTTCTGCACTACTTACAATATGGGTTTTTAATATGTTTAGGTATATTTTGTGGTCCATAATTCCCTCGATGAAGTGTAACGACTCCACTCTAGCAGCACTCATACACCCCAAACCATGACCGAACCTCCGCCGTGTTTTACTGTGGGACGTAGATTTTCATTTTGTAGCTCTGTATTTTTCTTCCTCCAGACCGTACACTTGCCATCAGAGCCAAAAACATTAAATTTACTTTCGTCAGTAAATATGACTCTTCGCCAAAACTCGATAGGCTTATTAATATTATCTTTCGCGAAATCAAGTCTCTTCTTTCTATTTGCGGCATTTACGAAATACTTCTTGCGAGAAACTCGGCCGTGATATTCATTATTTCGTGAACAATTACGAATAGTGCTGGCACATACACTTACTCGAGCGTTGTTTGCAAGCTCAGCAGCGATCTTAGGGGCACTAATTTTAGGATTTTTTTAATTTCACGCACTATAAAACGTTCATCGTGTTAACTAAGTTTTCGCGGTCGACCAGATTTCGCTTTATTTTTATTGGTTTTTCGTTCACCATATCGATTTATAATTCCTTGTATAGTGCTATGTGGACTATTAATTGAGCCCCTTAGTTGACAAGTGGCATAAGTCCAAAATTATGAAAAATGGGGTTTTTACAGAAATAGTAAGTATTAAGAATACTTGTTTTATTTAACACATTAATTTGTGTATACTTTGTTTTATGCTAATAAAAAATAAGATTCAATTTTACATCCTAAATAAAGTGACTGTAACAATATCTTGAATAATGGCATAAGTCCAATCTCTTGGACTTACTCCGTTATTCGACGGAGCATATGGACTTACTCTACTGTTACATTCGATTAAAGGAAACTGGAATATGTATACGCGACAATCGTTTCGTATTTATTAAAACCGACGAGGGTCATTCATGTTTACATTAACTTCTAGAACTGTTTAGTATCTTATTAGCTTCCGTATCAGTAACATTGTGATATATTATATTTCCTCGAAATGATTAACGTTAACGCAAATCTTACAAAAAGCCGGAAAAGAGTAAGAAATAGTGATGGCTGGGCTAGGAATGTTGCAAAACGACTTCGTAATTCGGGTGCAGAATACGTAAACCGGAAAAATAATATAGTTCCTACGAAAAAGTTTGAAAACAAAGACTGTGGATGCCAGAAAAAATGTACAGACAAAGTTGATGAAGAAACACGGAAGAATCACTTCTATAATTTTTGAAAAATAGGATCCTTTGACACACAAAATGCATATCTTTGTGGACTTATACATAGTGTGCCTATAAAAAGAAGACTTACAGATGAGTTACATTTTACAAGAAGAGTTACATTTACGAAAAGCAGAAGCAGCACATAGTTCTATGAAAGAGGATATAAAAAATGCAAAGTGTTCAAATAATATTTATGTATGTAGTATCGATTTACAGAAAGCATTACCATTTCCAATATTAACAGTTTCTGATAAGAGAAATATGTATTGTTATAATCTCGGTATTCACAACTTACGTGAAAATAAAGGATACTTTTATGTTTGGGATGAAACATTAGCATCCAGAGGATCACAAGAAATAGCATCATGTTTAGTTAAACATATTAAATCTGTTGCTGGTTATAAAGATAAGATAATTATTTATAGTGATTCTTGTACTGGACCAAATCGTAATATAAAAATAGCTTCGTCTCTGTTAAAATTAGTGCAAAGTGATGATATTGTAGCGAAGATTATAGAACAGAAATTCTTAATATCAGGACATTCGTTTTTACCGAATGATTCAGATTTTGGATGTGTTGAATCTGCAGCACGCCACACATCTATTTACATCTACGAAGATTGGTATCGATATATGAAAACTGTTCGACATTCCAACAAGTTTGTGGTTTATGAAATGAAAAGAAACGAATTTTTTTCAACTAAACAGCTAGAACGGTCAATAACAAAGCGTAAGAAAAATACATTTCGACAAACTGTAAATTGGTTCACCATTCAGTGGTTACACTATGAACGCGGAAAACAGTTTGATATTTTTTATAAAACTACGATTTTTGTGGATGTTAAGTATGAAATATTAAATATTCAGCATGCTCGGTGTGGCAGGCCATTGCAGTTGAAAAATATAATGCAGGAAAATTTATATCCATCTGTGCGTCCTGTTTCTGAGGCCAAAAAGAAGGACATGATAGATTTGCTGAAATTTATCCCTCCAGTTCATCATGCATTTTTTCAAGCATTAAATATATAATATACAGCAAACTTGTAGTGCATTAAAAATGTCATTTGTGTAACTTATGATTATGAATACATTAATAGCCATATGGCGTAAGTCACTTTCTCACACAAAAGTGGTATCACAATTCAGTGCAATAATGGCACTTCATTATTCGTTACCTTACTGTTTGTTTACTATTGAAAACAATATGGATTTTATTTTTAGTTACAATAACATGATTACTGTTCTTTCGCTTTATGTGGTTACAATAAAGTTACATTGTGTATTGAATTTTTTGTACGATATTACACGGAAATCTAATTTCTATAATATTAAGAAAAGGGACTTGATTCACTTGTCAACTAAGGGGCTCAATTGTTTTTGCTATTTCCCGCAATGATTTGCACTGATTATGCAGTTGTATAATAATTTTTCTTTCAGTCTCACTTGTTTCCTTACCTTTACGACCCATTTTACTGAATGTTACAAAAATTGACTAATTTTGCAGAAGGTTGCCACTAGACTGTGCATCAAAGACTCTGTCTGATTATTTGTCGGGTCCCGCTAAACCATAATATAAACAATCGGACGCCTTTTAAGTTCATTCTAGTACCTGTACGAATACTTTTTGCGCGCCAATTTAGAGACACTTCTCATACTTTTTAATTTTTCTCGTTAACGTTGAACTTTTTCAAGTATATTTACATGACAGTATGTAGTTAAAATATATAACAATTACAATTATGTTTCGTTTTATAAACATGTGTGCAATTACATAGAGGAATACATGGTTTTTTAAGCCTACAAGAGGTGTACGAATACTTTTTACACTCACTGTAAGTTTATTCTGTGTTTCAGCTACCAGAAACCCGTTAAAACGATTATCAATAACTCTGTGAGAAATGTATCTTTATTAAAATAGTAATAATCTGTCTTTAAATAACAGTCTGGCGAAAAGGAGCAGAAAGCATGAAAATGCTAGACTGCGGATTTTCATGCAGTTTGCAATTTTTGTAGAGGTATTTTAAGAAAATGGAGTCAAGTAAAAATCTTACTAGATTCTGTCGAATGTTATATTCTAAAATTTTTTCAACATTTTCGAACGCCATAAATGCATAAAGATCCTGCATAATTTACGTGTTAGAAAATTCCTCGGTCGTCGAACTCCGATTTTCTAATGTAACTTAAAGTTAAGTAAACGCTCAGGTAACCCTCTACTTGGTTCGACAAATAATTCTTCCACTTTATCGTGTCGTAGCTCATCCGTTATGTTCATTCCAACGTGAAATGCATCGTATTTAACATTGATTGCGGCAAAATGTCGACTACAAGCAATTGGATTTGTCTTCGCCGGTGTTCATGACTGAACAATCAAAGGGTAGGGGCGAGAGCTTATGAAATATTCGAGGTCCCAGGTCCCCGAGTGCATCGAGGTTGGTCCCGGAAGAGTTCCGCCAAATAAAACGCGTGAGCTGGCGTAGCAGGGCGAAGCGGATCCGAGCGGAAGTTCCGCCGCGAGCCTCGGTCGAATGGGGTTCGCTTTTCAGCTCACGTATTAAAATTAATGAAGCTGCCCGGTGAATTTATTCAGCAACAAGTTGCCCGGGATTTCGCCGTCGAAGCGTATTCATCGGCGCGATACAAAGGTGCGCGACGACAGCTTTGAATCGGATCCGTGAGCCGCTAACTACGTGAACGAGTTAATAGCGCAAACGGGGAACGGGTTTTCGGTCGATGGAGCGGCTTGAAAACGGGGAAATGCCGCGTTTTACCCTACTCTCCCCTCTGTCTTCTCTTCTTCACTCTTCCCTCTTCTCTTCTCTTCTCTTCTCTTCTCTCTGCACCGCTAGCAGCCTTTAAACGCCGCTCTTCGCGGGCCCGTTTGTATCCGTTGCGATCCAGAAAATGGTCTTCGCGAGTTGACTCTTATTTTCTCAAGCCCCTCGAATCCTTGAAACCCGTCGCCAAACGTGTCCGAAATAAGCCCGCTTCAAAGCCTTTTCTTCATAACGAAGATTTACACTCTAATTTAGTTCATTTCAGAACGAGTACAATCCCACATGCGTGCTACCTTTAATTTCTCGAAGATCATATGGAATTTTTGTATGCAACACATAATATTGTAGGGTTATGAATGAGACAGTATATTAGAGTGATTGTTTAGAATGACTGTGGACGCGATATTGTGGCGCCGACGTGTTTGGGTCTAGAATGAAAGAAAGCCTTTTTTGGGCCGAAGTGTGAAAGAAGAGTGTTTGGGCCTCGGTGACAAGAGTGAAGTGGCTAGGGGCGCCGAGAAACGATAGAGAGAGAATGAGAGTGCGAGAGAGGAAGAATGAGAGAGGGCATTATTATAAAACGGATGAATGCGAAGAATGCCAGTTAGCCGTTAGTTGAGAGAGTCAGTCGGGAGTTGTTAGTCGTTAGTCAGAGAGTCTCAGAGTTGAGTGTCGAGAGTCGGCAGTTGGGAGTCGGTAGAGAGAGTCAGTTAGTAGAGCGAGTTGTTGTTGTTGTTGTTGTTATTGTTATTAAGTAAAGTGTTTTATTGAGACCGATGTCCTTAAGATCATTCCACCCGTTACGCCGCACCCTATACGTAGGAGTTCCTATAAAATATTCCTACAATATCATAATCGTTATGACGCACAGAGAAGAAACCTCTTTGTAAAGAAGATTGACCTCGATAGCTTTCTGAACAAGTAGAAGAAATATACAAATGCTGTGGGCGAAATGATAGCACACTTACAAAATTTATACATATTGTAATAAATAAAACGCTCGCCAGCTAGTAGCCGAAAAAGATTTTATAATCGACGATCGGCCCGCTTCGTCACATATACTACACATATATTTCCACAAAAAAAAAAGAAAGTTGCATAATAATTAACAGCAAATTAATAATGGGTGTATCCGGCTTTATTTTCTGCTACTTCGAGCATCCGATTTGGTAAGGATTTATATAGCTTTTTAATTGTATCTTGCGATAAATTACCCCATTTTACCTTAATACCTTCTTTTAATTGTTGAATATTACTGTACTGTTTTCCATTCCTATGTACAGCTCGTGCGAGTTCTCTCCGACAATTTTCAATAATATTCAGGTCCGAGTAGCGTGCGGACTATGGCATAACTGATACATTTTCCCTTTGAAAAAATTGTTCTACAACTTTAGCTCGGTGAATGGCAGCATTGTCATGTTGAAAAATAAATTTACCTTTGGTAATTCGTTGTGCATGTTCGTTAATTTGTTGCGAGATTAGATTTAAATATTTCTGACTATTCATTTTTCGTTCAAGAAACTGTAAATCTGTTTTACCTTTGTATCCAATTCCAGTCCAGATCGTCACACCACTCCCACTCATTTGTTTTCGTTTTTTCACAATTCTTTCTTTTCTTAAGTCGTGGTAATAGAACGAGAATCTATCTGGGCCGTCCATATTGAACTTCTTATCGTCCGTAAATAAAATACGTCTTCATTTCTTCTTCCAGTGAATAAGTTCTTTTGCAAATGTTAATCGCTGCTTCTTATGATGTTTTGTTAACGGAGGTTTTTGCTTCATTTTCAATCTTTGAATAAACTTACACGTCTGAAGAACACGTCGAACACTTCGGACATTTGCAGCGATGCCTGCGTTTTGAGCAATTGCACGTGACGTCGATGTTGAGCTCAAAGCAATACGAATAATAGCCCTTTCATCCCGTTCTGATAATGTTGGCGGTCTCCCACAACTGTTTTCCTTCCATAATTTGCAGAACCTCTTAATAAGTTACATACTACCTTGCGACTTCTTTTAACAATCTTTAAAATTTCGGAAACAGTAACATTTTGACTTTTTCATTCAATAATCCTTGCAACTTCAGTATGACTTAATTTTTTTCCACCGCCCATGTCGACGTTTACCTTTAAAACTTCTCACTTGCTGTTATCTGATGGGCAACTCGCAAACTATTGAAGAATATCAGCACAAAGCAGAAGTGTGCTATCATTTCGCACTAAGCATTTGTATATTTCTTCTGCTTGCTGAGGAAGCTAGCGAGGACAACCTTCTTTACTAACCTGTTTCGTCTCTGCAGACCGTCACAATTATGATATTATGTGTTCCGAAACACTAAGAAATCTTCAAGAAATGAAAGATAGCACGCATGTGCTATCATTTTGTCCGGGACTGTAAATCGATGTGTTCTGTGCCATTAGCGTTACGACTAATGGCCACCGCGGCAGTGAACGTGTTAAATAACGCGTTGTGACGAGAAGTCGAAATGAAACCGCAGGCGAAGGGGTTAAGCTCAAGAGTGCTCGTGTGCTGAGCAAAGAGGCGAGAATTCTTGCCGAGGAATTTTACCGAAGATCGTCGGGAGTGACCGGAAGGGAATTTCGGTCGTCGACGTGTCCGACAATAAGTATTCGTCTCGTTGGATCCAACGAGTGGAAACGAAACGGTCCGCGCCTCGTAAAGTTCCTCCAATTCGAGAAGAGAAAGAACCTACAGAGAGAGAGAGGGAGAGAGAGGACCGTTCTCGCGAACGCAATTAAACAATTCCAGTTCGACGATCTCAATTGTCTACCATCACGTGAAGTAACTTCGGTCGAGGAACTTCCGAATTTTCTCCGCGGACAATTTATTCTTTTCAACAAAAGCCGCGGGGAGCCGAAGATCTCTCTCTCTCTCTCTCTCTCTCTCTCTCTCCTCAGCCTTTATTCCCGGCCGGAAATTATTTCTGCAACGCGGTTCAGGATCGATATCCCAGCGAACTCGCCACTAGTCGACCCTCGAAACTGGCTAATTATCCACCCGCGTCCTCTTGAATCTTCTTTAATCACGCGCGCCAACACTTCTACCGTCGGAGACGTCGAACTCGCGATCAACAGAACGGGTCTCCCTTATCGCGACAATCATCTTCCTCGCGAGGACACTCAGGTTATTAATGTTCCTAACGGCTTCAACTGCGCCGCCTTTTTTTACACGTTGCCACTCCGAAACTCTCGACACTCGTTCGCCGGCCTCCTTCAAATAGAAAATGAACATTAAAGATTCCAAGCGGGAATCTTACAATTAGACCGGTAAGAGGGTTCTTCTCTAACAACACCGAGAGAGACAGAACAGCTTCTACAATAATATAACGGAGACGAGACATAGACAAGAAGCGTTGCAAGAAACAGAACAGAAAACGTGTTCGACATTCCAGGTGCAGACGAATTAGATGGCAAGAATGAATTGTTCGATGGTACACGTTTTATGGTACACGTGCAGAATCAAAAGGCGTAAAGTCCCCGGGAAAATTCCGAGCAGTCTGGTCCCGTTGGCGGGGCGAGTAACTGGAAAAAATATTGTAGCTGCGCTCGGTGGCGAATCGTTGCACGGCTGCGATGCACGTTGCTGCACCGGACTCCGCATTATAGGACGGTCTGCGGGCGTGAACCGAGCGGGAACTGCAACTGCAACTGCAGTCTGTAGCCCCAGCTCTGCGGTCCGTGCGGCTCGCAACCGATCGCGGTCGCTTCAAACCGATCGAACCAACCGATTACCGATACACAGGCTCGGCTCGGGTCGGCGTCACTCGGCTAACTGGCGAAATTTCACCTGCCGAAAATCTGCCGTTTTTCCGATCAGCTGGTCGCGAAAAAGAGAGGTGTGCGGATATTCATGCGCTCGCGGCACATTCGTGAAACACAAGGGGACGTTAATGAACCTATAAAATGCCCGAACAATTACCGTGACAAATTAGCGATGCCTGTTCCTATTTATCTCACTATTATTCCGTGCTACTTATTTTTCTCGTTAGGCGAATGTCCACGGTGGAATTTGGCAGTAGAGGTAGCAGACGGGTCAGAATTATTCTGGTTTATTTTGTCAAATTGATTGAAGTTAGTACATAATTGAAAAAGAAAATCGATTCACTTATCTTGGTATTATAATAAAAATCGACTGAACTCTCAACGTACAAACTCTGTAACTTTTCCAAATCGTTTTTTTTTTCTTCCTTTAAAAAGCTCTTAGTACCTGCCTCTTCCAACGTTGAAAATGATCAAGAACCAACCAAGAAAGAATTATAAAAATATTATAATAGAATATATAGGGTGAGTCCGAAGAAACAGAACACATAGCAGCTCAAGGGAATATTTTTGAACATTTTGCGTAACAGAAACAAAGCAAATGAATCTTACACGTTGAATTTTATTTGTTCCACTTTTCTGGGTTGGAGGAGGTCATTTGTAGGCCATAGTGTGTTACATGGATGAATTCGTTATTTTGTCAGCTACAGCATTACGTTAACAAAGATAAATCATTTCATTTAAAAAAACATCGACGACCTTGAAATCTCATTAAAAAAATTACCTTGAAAATTTCTTCCCTTGCCGTTACATGTGGCCCCTCAAACAGTGTAACTTCGTCCAAAGAAGTTTTCTTTAGGTGTTCTGTTTCTTCGGACTCACTCTGTATAATATTAAGGGTATATGGAGTACATTTAAACTGACGTCTACCGACGAAACAACTCGGAAGGCCACGACAGTAGACCGTAAGGTTGGTAGAACAAGTTTTGGCAGAGCAGGAGCGACCGGAGGGCAAAAATTCAACGGAAAATGAAAGTTTGATGGAACACGGGAAAGTTTGATGGAACGTAACCGATCAAGACGCGATTCGATGAGACATAATTCCGCGAAAAACCGGTTAACACAACCTGCTCTCTTCGGGTTTGGGGAGGATGGGAGAATAAAAATAAAAAATGCCCGGAGAGGGAAAGTTCGATGGAAAATGAGCGACGAAAGGATAAAAGTTTGATGGACGGTGACTGATGAAAAAAGTTGGGTAGCCGATGAAAGCAAGTTCGACGCAACAGAACCGAACCCGAAAGCTGCCTCGTAGAGCAGCATGAGCGATGAAATGAGCGATTCTACATGATAAACTGAGTCGAAAATATAGAATAAAATTTTTTGATAGAAGGCTTTGTTTTCGAGAAAAATGAGTTTGAAAATTTGTCTAGTGCGCGTCTCGGCTTACTTGCGGCTCAATGAACTTTATTCTGAGTTACCTCAACCGTTTTTCGCAAAGGTTTTCGAGGTTTGTATACATCGAATAAATCGAAGGTCGAGGTTACAATGTTAGCATTGCCTTTGAGGAATTCGTTTAATTCATAAATTGCCGGAAGTGCTGTCCACGTTGTTGTAGACATAATTGTGCTCTTCGTATTAACCCTTTGCACTCGAAGCCATTTCAACTCCAAAGCGGAACATTTTTTCCGACCTAGAATATTTCTCTTCTATATACATTTTTTCATGCTATACATACGAAAATAGGGCAGTTTACTCAAACAGTAGTGAAATGTTTAGTAATTTATTAAATACAAACAAATTTAATAATGTAAAAAATATTTTTAATAATGATACAGGAATGTTTAGTGGCGCTTTACAGTCGCCATTCGAGTGTTAAGGGTTAAATTCCTTCGAACCTCTTGTAATGTGCAATTATTATGTTGCTTTAAGTGTTCAAACGCTATCACAATTTTTTGTTGTAATTGTTCGATGCTCGTTATGCCATCACGATACACAATCGATTTCACCTGACCCCACAAATAAAAATGTAACGGTGACAAATCCGTAGATCGTGGCGGCCAAGGTACTCTGCCACCGCAACCGATCCAGCACTGATAATTTTCACTTAAAAAACGTGTTACTTCGCAACTGTAGTGCGGTGATGCTCCATCCTGTTGAAAAATTAGCGTTCTTCGAATCCCAAGAGGCACATTTTCCAATAATTCCGGTTACACGTTTCCAAGAAAATGCAAATATGCTTCCGATCTCACATTTCCCGGAAAGAAATAAGGTCCTATAATTTGGTCATCTACTATGCCAGCCCAGACGTTCACACTGCACCTTACGTAAACTTCGCTTCATCCGTCCATAAAATTTTTAGTAAAAAATGGGCGTCGCTACGGTGTTGTTCACACAACCAGTGACAAAATGCCATTCAGGAGACATAATCACGTTCTGTATGCCCTTGCACTCTACGAACCTGGTAAAGATATAGCCCGAGGCAAGGTTCCTTATGCTGGTGATTGGATCGTCGTTCATGTCTTCCAGAATCCTCTCCTCCACTCTCCTGTCAATTCTTCGGGCACGTCCTCCAAGCTTGCGAAATTTTTCAAAAGACCCGTATTCTCTTTGAGTGACACTTCGATCAGGATGTCGACGATTAGGTGTACCGATCTCTGTAATAAGTAGCCGATGGTAAAGCACTACCATTACACGCATCCAACGCAATAATCATATCGGTATACTCTCGATTGCTATAAGTTGACATTTCGACGGTATAATGAGAACTGGAGGCGTAATTTCATGAGGATGGGAAAAGAATAGGAGCGATAGAAGTGATATCATTATACTGACAATGTTTGCGAACATATCTGGAAGTACGAAGGCAATTTCCGAGATATCCAGACGTGAGGCAGTGGAATCCGTTGAGCCGCAAGCAAGCCGAGTGCACGTGCACTAGACAAATTTTCAAACTCATTTTTCTCGAACACGAAGCCTTGTATCAAACAATTTTATTCTATATTTTCGACTCAGTTTTTCATGTAGAGTCATCCCCTGCTCGGTTGCACCACCAGTTACGGGACACCCTGTATATTCATTTAGAATTCGAAGATCGCGTCCCGTCGGTTTGGCGGACAGCGACGAGCATAATTTCGGAGAACCGTGGGCGTTCACCGGTGCCGGGAACCATTTTTTCGCGTAAGTGACACATGTTCGTCATCTCCGGCTCGCCCGCCGGATATACGAGCCAATTAGATCATACAGTGATAAAACGAGGCTCGATGCGAGACGGGGATCGGTGTAATATGACATCGAACGGTCGACCGCTTAAAACGCGTTAAACGCCGACAGATCGGATATATCCCTGCTCCGGTCTCCGACAATTTAATCCGGTCGCATTTGAAACATCCGACGCTTTTCAAACATTTAAGAGAGGCCAGTTTATTTATTGGCAACTCGAGCAGGACAAACCAACTTTACCGCGTTCTGTGATTATGAAATCATATCTTTTCGGTGGGAAACAACGTTTGAATTTTCGCATTTCATACCTCCGTTCCAAAGTTGTAATCGTTTGTCTGCTTTTTTAAATCACTTTCTCATCGTGCTCCGGGTAAATTGTGCTTTTATCTTCCCACGAGATCTACGGACGATCCTACGGATACACAAAGTCCACTTTCCGCCGTCTCATTCTTCGATCGGTTTTAAAATTATTTTCGAAAGTTCGTCGACTCTCACGGAAGCGTTTCTGGTAAATTTTTCTAGGGTCTAATTAGGAGGAGAAGAAGGCAGCGTGACACGGTGCTAGCAACGCTGAGCGATGATTTATGAACGAACCGGTGATCGCAGTTCCACGGGGAAACTATTAACCGAGACTATTTTTGAGCTCACGATACGAGCTCGCGACAGATGGTTATCAATGATTAATTAACACCTGGGGCGGACACTGGTAACGCTTCTCGCTCGGGGCCAGATAACGGATTCAATTTTCTTTCGCGGGGCGGATCCATTTTCGCGGCTGAGCAGCCACGGTATCAGAGGGACTTTTAATCGTTCACGTTGGATTTCAAGAATATTTTTCTACCGTCCTCGCGATGTGAGATGAATTGCGGGCGACAACCTTTCTGTTTTTGTGCACATAGATCACAAAATACATTGTCGATTATATCGACGACTGCGGATTTTATTGATTTGTGGAATTATTTAACCCCTAGCTAGCACTCGAATGGGGACTGTAAGGCGCAACTAAAAATATTTTTTACATTATTAAATCTGTTTGTATCTAATAAATTACTAAACACTTCAGTATTGTACGAGTAAATTGTACCATTTTCATAGGACATCAAAAAGAATATACACAAGGGAAATATTCTAGGTTATAAGAAATGTTTCGTTTTTGAGTGAAAATAGCTTCGAGTGCAAAGGGTTAGAGCATTTAAAAGTACCGTTGTATTATTTTCAATCCGTTACATTGATTAAGAAAAGAAATAAATGTCTATGTAAAAATGAACTCGGATCACTTTTATTTTGTACAAAAATCCGCAGTCTATTTATGAAAAATCGACCGAAAGAGTATCGCTGTTTAAAGGTACATTTTTCACCATCGCCGTGCGACAGAATCCGAAATACTGTTAAGCGAACGAGAAGAGAGACGTTTTGTATGCAAAACATGGAAAAAAAGAGCAGCACCGCGCGTTGGAAAATATTTCAAGCAGCGTCGTCGCACGATGAAGAATTACAGGTTCTAAACTGCAATAATAATGCACTTTTGAACACGTTAACAGAAACGTGCGAGCATAAACGCGTTACATTTTGTTCGTTAAATCCTGAAGTATTCAGGTAGAGCACGGAATGTACGATGCAGCGCGAAAATGGTTAAATAAATGCGAACTAGCTGGGGAACGGGATGGTAAAAGTTGAGACCAGAAGGGGTTAATTAATTCGAACGTGCGCAATCGAGGGCTGGTTTCCCCGCAGGCGCGAGCATCCCATCATCTGCTTGTAACCTCGTCAATTTCCATCCGCGGAAAATTTAACGCGATCGGATTCCGGTCGTCTCTGTGCTCGAATTTTTCAGCCGAATCTCGTAAATTTGCAGAGCCCGGTCCCGGCACTGGTTGGGTTTTCGAGCCGCGGAAAAAAATACAACGGATCTCTTGAAATATCGTCGGATTTATAACAGAGATACATTTCCGGATTTAAAGCACGCTCGCGTCGAATGTGTTCGCGTTGAAACGTTTCCCGGTTCGCGCTGATCCAGAGAATACCGATCGCTGTTCTAGCTATCCTTCGTCAATCAAAATCTGTCCGAACTCCTGGATGTCTCTCTACCAGTTCGATTTGTTGGGTTCTTGCATGAACCGTTAGGTTATATTTTGAATTTATTGAAGACGCTCCCTACTTCAGTGTAACGTTGTCTGCTTCGATCCAGAAAAAAAATGAGGGTCAGTGCAATAAAAAATGATTTTACCCTCCACCGTCGGTTACCCAAGTAACGGCTGGTTTTTCCCAAAAGCTGGCAGGTAAAATTTCTCCTTGCTGACTTCTGCCGAACAGAAGTGCGTGGCTCAGTTCTGTACGAGCACTGCGGACGAAACGGTTGGAGTTGACAGCACTGGCTAGAAACTCTTATACTCAGTTTTCCTATTAAGTAAATATTCTTTCTCGCTTTGGAAGCAAACTCTGTTAATTATTCAACACCATTGATCTATCATGTTCAGACTATCTCTGAGAACAGAAACAAGCAAGATCAAAATAATCGCAGCTATGCTTATTCAGAAACTAACCCAGGTAGACTGTTCTCTTGTAGTCATAAGATTTATCAAACATACAACGTTTGGCAGGAAAATTACCGCCATAGATGGAACCACAAGCACTGTCACAAGAACAACCCGGAAAGGTTTGCAACAGGGAGGAATTCTAAGTCCGTTACTATAGAACTTTTATGTAGCTGAAGTTATTAAGAACATTCCAGACAACGTTTAAATATCGCAATTTTCAGACGACATTGCTGTCTACTGCAGCACCATTAACGATAGCAAAAGGTTACTCGAACAATCGATTAATACTATTAATGCTAATCTCAAATCTGTTGACCTCAACCTGTCTGCTAAAAATACTGTGTTTGTACACTTTAATAACAGACGCATTCTACCGGGTAAAACCGAAATTACAATAGACAACCATGTCATCGAATCAAGCGAAACAGTTAAATTTCTAGGAATCAATTTTGACTCTGACATGAGCTTTAAAGTTCATATCAATAAAGCGAGGAAAAAATGTTTTAGGCTTCTAAATATTATGAAATTTCTTTCTGGCGTTTCATGAGGTGCTTCACCCGAGACTTTGTTCTTAATATATAATAGTGTGATAAGACCAATTATGGAATATTATTGCTTCATATATTATCCGAAAAACAAAAACCTAATCCTTAAATTAGATCGAATTCAGTTTACTGCAATTCGACTGGCACAAATGTTTTGCTTAGCGACGCTAAAGACATTTCCCTTCGGGATAGAGTCAATTTTCTAGCTAGAAAGTATTTATTCAAATGTTACTCTTATGCAACCTCAACTTCAAACAAAATACTGTTTAAAAACAACACAGACTCGATTGCTATTTCTCCCACTAGACGAACGAAACACTCTCTGTTAGTTGAAAACCTCCTTACTTTGTTGGAAACACGACCTGGTCTAGAGAATGCTGAAAAACGTCCTATTTTTACCACAGACTATAACATCCTATTTAATATTCCACCTAGTGATGTGTATTTAGGTGAATCATTACAAGATTCTTCCGACCCTAATATTCCGTTACGAGATCTTATTGAATCCAACCCTCCGAATATGGTTGCAATCTATACATGTGGCAGTGTAACAGACAACTCCGAATCAATAGGTGCCGCATTATACTGCCCACAATTAAATGTCTCCCAAAAATTTAGCTTAAACAAACACACATAAATTTTCACAGCAGAGTGCTACGCCATTAGCCGAGCACTGGATATTGCCAATTTATATAGTAATGCTACAAATTTTCTCATCTTCACCGACTCGCAAAGTACAATCAAATCACTACAGAAGGCAACCTTCAAATATAGTATCAGTAACCATATCATTGAAATCAAAACTAAATTGTAAACTAAACTAAACTTTACGTTTATATTAAACAACCAAGGCCAGAATTTTATTAAGTTCATCTGGATACCGGCACATGTAGGAATTATCGGTAACCAAGAAATAGACTCAATCGCGAAAGAAGCGACCAAAGAAAGTGTTCAATCGCTGACCTAACCGGAGACCTCAAAATTCAAGCAAGATTGTCCACTAACACCCTAATCAAAAAGAAAGGTCTAGTCAGAGGTGGGAACTACGTTAGATTTTATCACAAGGACAAAGGCAAACCATGGTACGCTGGTCTTGTGCTCTCCAGAGATTTTCTAGTTTGTATTAATAGATGTCGAGCCAATCACTATAATTTAAACGGTTCATTGGCAAGGGTTAACTTTATAGTGAACAGTGCTAAATCATGTTATATGGCAATGCCCAGACTATGAAAATGAACGTAATACATTGGAAACAAAGCTCCTCTTTTGTATTAGTTCCTTCTTATGTAAACCTGATATAAAAGGACTGAAAATAATTTATAATTTCCTTAAACAGTGTTCCGTTAGAATTTAGAAACAATGTAAATCTATTTAATGTAAGCCAAATGTAATAATACTGTACTTGCTATATAAACCACTTGGTTTAAAGCAATAAATAAATAAACGAACACAGCCAATCATTTTTTCGCATAGAAATCCACCAACGCGCAATATCGTAACAAAATCCATAATTTCAACGACAGAAAGACGATCTCCACCGACTCGGTGAAGAGAAAAATGTTTTCAGAGATCCTACGTGAAGAACTCGCGCGAGAAATGACTATGTCGATGCGGAGCAAGGCTAACTCTCTTCGCAGCGGCATAAAACCGTGTTGTTTTCGACCCGCCGGTTTTTCTTCCGGCGACATATCCTCGGTGTTGCGTTTAGTTTCAATTAGGCGCGTCGAAGGGCGTTGAAAAATAGTAGCGGACATTAAAAACTCTCCTTCGAGCATGGTGCGCATACACAGGCTTGTGCGGCACGCCACGTCCACGTGTTTATGAGAATAAATGGCTGTCCCGGTGTATTCCACTCGAAACCGCCACTGAGTGGTTTAATTGGCGCTCGCGATGGATGGACAGCCATTTATCTGGGAAAAACGTGCCCGCCGCTCCCCGTTCGATTCTAAGTAGTTATTACACAACACTCCATCGAGCAACATTTTTCCCTGTTCCAGTGCTGGAACTGTGAAGGGTCCGGAGAGCACGGAGGCGAGAAGAAATGAGTTGGACGTGACACAATGACATGATGAAGAGCCTGGTGGGGATCATGTGGATAGTGTTGGTGCTCATATCAGGTAAGTCCAATAACTCTATCGGACAATAAGGGCCACGTGCTCGCCCGTCCGCGAGTATATCAGTGCTAAGACACCGTACTCGTTGACAACCATTCGCTTCCTTCTGTGTACTATCATCCCGTGCACCGTGAAAAATTAATTCCGTCACAGGGAAGCGCGAAAGATCCCTATCGCTATCTTTTTTTTTTTTTATTATTATATTTAAACCCCTCTCGAACAACGACCAGACCCGCGATGCTGAACGCAGCATATTGTTCCATTCCTTCGGGTCGAGTAAAATTCTATTATTTTGTAATTAATATCGAAGCGTTAAAGTAACTGTAGGTATAGGGTGATTGTAAATTTTCTGATTTTTATTTTGTGGAGTCGGTCGAACCGGTAAACGAGCCATTTATCGAATTAAATGGAAACCGAGAGATTACGATTCGAGATATTCATTGGGGCCGCAGATGCACCAAAGTCGCGAGATTACACGAGGCTTTTGTTCGTTTATTGAAAAGATAATTGGCCAAGGAGTTTTTGAAGTGCGACGCGACATACCTTGCGTCCGCGACGCTCAAAACAGTAGAATGAGGAAAGTTATGATCAGACAAACGGCTCGGCGAAGCTACGCGTACTCGAGCAAGTGGAACAGCACGGTATCTGGTCAGACGGGCACGAGGTCGTTCACTGATAACTGAAATAGGATAGCAACCGGCCAGACGGAGTTTATTTTTGCGAGTTGAGTCACCGGCGCTCTCGTTACATCTACGAGAACGTTTCGTAGACTTCGTCTCGGGCCATTTTCAATTCGATTGTATGCCTTACAATTAGTTCATTCGGTAATTCCCTGACACAACTTCCTGTGAGGTTAAAATAACGGAATTGGAGCAGCATGTCTATCATGTAGATTTGTAATAATTCTGTTTTACCTGTCAGATGAACAGAAATCAGGTGTGTTCAATAAAATAACACGTTTTACGTTACACTGCTCTATAAGTTTTTCTCAGAGTGTACAAAGTTGCCGCGAAAAGTGGGCGATAACAATGTATGAAGGAACAGTGGGAAAAAATGTTTTTTTCAGTAATTTTAGCAAGCTGTAAATAATCTGATATTCTTATATTTTTTAAATATCTGCTTTCAATGGCGTCCACTCGTTTCCATTGTAAATGCAATCCTATTAAACGTAATATCCTGGAAGGAGAAAATATCTTTGGATAACGTGTTGGCCGTGCGTCAAGGTAGAAAGACCCGTCAAATCTACACCGTCGGGAACGACAATGGTGTTCCCATTCGGTTCTTCGATTCCTAGCGCCATTGTCTAATCCATTGTCGATCCAGGATTCCAGGATCTCCGATTTTGCAATCCAAATGTCAAGGTGTGTGCGGCGCCCTGTAAATTCCATCAGCTGCGTACAATGACCGCTGAATATAATCGTAAGATGTGCAGCGACACGACGCGCCGCGATGCGCCGCGATGCACTGGCCGGTGCATATGCATCGCGTTTCACTCGACTCCCATTCGAATGTAAATGTTTCGCACAATGCCCGTCCCGTGCTCGTCAACGTCCGTCTTTTTCCACTAGTAGTTGGCCGACGTGTTTTACACCGGGAAGTAAACAGTTGTCTTCCGTTTTGTGATAGAAACATCAAAAGTTCTATTTGGAACTCACTTTTTGAAAAGCACTCTCAAGAGCCATATACTTTCGAATCTGTGCAGCTTTGACCTATGAATTCTCTATGTTAGAAATGAACGATATCGATTTGAATAGAATAGTTATTTACCATTTGAACCGAGGATGACAAAGTTAATTCGACGTTCGAGTTCGCCGTCAACTTTCGGAAATTGCTCGTTCTCTTCCGAATTCAAGAAATAATTATATACTATTGATATAAACTGTGTTGCGGTACACGTTAATTGTGGTATAATTTTTCTCAATGCATTGTTACGTCTCAGATGGGACGGATTATGATTTTTAGGGGATATAGGATGCAGTTTCGAACCTACCTGCATTCACCGGCTACGGTTCGGGAAAATGAGCATTGGTTAAATAAGTTTATACTCGTAGTTTTGAAACAACCACAAAATTACCGGTTTATTCAAAATTAGGTTCTGAATCAGATATTTAAAGTTTGGTTTTTACAAAGAGGGTTGGTATAGCGCATATACTAGAGGGCTTACAAGTATTTCGCTTTGTAAGAATAATGACAATAATATTAGTTTTACTTAGTAATCGCCGCAAGTCGTGATTGTTCGTTAAGTTAGTCACTCCACCACTTCGCGGAACTTATGCACCGAAACTCGATTAACGTGGATTTTTAAGAAAAATGACGTGTTTAATGCACGAACTTTTTTACTGACTGAACTCATTTTGAGGAGTTGATTCCCTTTTTATAAGGTGGATAGTCCTTTGTTTCTCGCAGGTGCTGGCTCATGAGTTTGCATCTTTTAATCTCCTCGATGTCTCCTGACTAGTCACCTGTGTGTCGCCAGGATCCTTTTACTTATGAAATCGACGTCTTTTCTTATAATTCGGCATAATTGGATACCCTTCCTGTCTGTTCCCAAGGTGTAAACTGATCTTCATCTGCGTGTCTTGCAGGAAGATAAGTTGGAGTCTTTTTCCGCGCTACTTAACTGCGTAGAATTCTTAACGCATACAGTGGGTGTAGAAAGTATTCGTACACCAATAAATTTGACACAAAAGTTCGTAAAACTGTTGTTTACTAATTATTTTTTTATAAGCAATGAGTATTAACATATTCTAGAATATTTATAGAATCGATGCAGTGCAGAAAAAATGATTTACTTGCATAACTTACAAAATTAACAAGAAAAAACACAAAATCGACAGAAATACACAAGCAATAACTGTTCGTACAGTTCTCAATTTGAACTGCTTACAGGAGAATTTATAATGTAAACATATCATATCGAGGATCGTGGAACGTCGATCGTGGTCCTTCGTGGATCGTCAGTATGTTTGTCAACATTGGTGATATCAGTAGCATTGAAAATTTCGTAGTATTGTCAGTTACAGTTTAGAAATGGGACGAAAGGGAGCGGAAACTACAATAGCAGAAAGAAAAATTATTGTAAATTTGCATAATCAACGTAAAAATTTGGCAGAGATTTCACGCATTGTAAGTAGACCTCGATCTACGATGCAAAGCATAATTGATAGGTACGGACTTCGAAAAACACTGAAAAATAACGCAAGAGGTGGACGTCCAAGGAAATTTAATGATCGCACTGGCCGAGTTATTATTCGAATGGTAAAGCAAAATCCAAAAATAAGTGCAATCAAAATAGTTGAACACCTTAAAAATAATTTAAATACGAATACATCTGTTAGTACTGTGTGTAGTTTTTTACGAAATCAAGGATATCATGGTCGGGTAGCCCGTAGAAAATATTTCGTAAGTGAAACGAATAGAAAGAAAAGATTACTATTCGCAAATAATAATGTCACTACGCTAATGGAGTTCTGGAATAGAGTGATTTTCACAGATGAAAGCAAATTCAACATTTTTGGATCGGATGGACACTGTAGTGTTTGCAGAAAAAAAATACAGAATTGAATCCAGAAAACTTACGGCCTACAGTGAAACACGGTGGAGGTTCCGTAACTGTTTGGGGCTGCATGAGTGCAGCTGGTGTTGGCACGTTGCAATTTATCGACGGAATAATGAACCACAGTGTTTATATTGACATTTTAAAGTGCAATCTTCTTTTCAGTGCAGAAAAAATGGGCATTAAAGATAATTTCGTTTTCATGCAAGATAATGATCCCAAGCACACTGCGTACAATACCAGAATGTGGATACTAAATAATACCCCGGCGTATCTAAAAACTCCTCCGCAATCTCCCGACATCAACCCCATAGAACATTTGTGGGATTACCTGGACCGTCAGAACAGAAAACATGAAATTTCCTCAAAAGAAGACCTAAAAAATGGTCTCATAGAGGAGTGGAATAAAATTCCGCCACACGTAACATCGAATTTAGTTAATTCGATGCCCACAAGGATTACAGCAATTATAAACTCAAAAGGATATCCTACAAAGTATTAATTAATCCTTTTCTATAATTTTCTAATGTTAAATTAATTTAAACTGCGTTTTTTTCGTCAATTTCTGGAAACTTAAGAACTGTATGAATAGTTATTGCTTGTGTATTTCTGTCGATTTTGTGTTTTTTCCTGTTAGTTTTGTAAGTTATACAAGTAAATCATTTTTTTCTGCACTGCATCCATTCTATAGATATCCTAGAATATGTTAATACTCATGGTATATAAAAAAAATAATTAGTAGACAGCAGTTTTACGAACTTTTGTGTCAAATTTATTGGTGTACGAGTAATTTCTACACCTACTGTATATGCCTGAGAAATCACCGAGTCGCACCACTTGTCCAATCTTAAAATTATTGACCGATGATCGAATGTATTGTCTTGCAAAGCTAGTAGACGAATTGTAATATTAGTCGGCACAGTTAAGCTCCGTGCTAGTGATTTTCAATATGTCGATCGGAAACAATCAAGTCGTACTACTTGTCTCACCAATTCACGATTTAAACCGTCTTGTAATACTCGTTTGACCAATGCCCGATCTGTTCCACTTGTGCATTCAATGACAGATCTGTTCCTCTGGCTCCAATTATGCGTCTGATCGATGGCCAACCTACGCTACTTGAATCACATTATCTGTACAATGACAGGTACATGTCACTCGCTTACAAACGCGAATCTAGTCGACGGCTGACCTGTATTACTGACTTAGAAAGCTGATTGGAGAACAATAATAGTAACCTGTCGAATTAAGACCGATACCACTGATTTTCAACGTATGCCTGAGCAATCACCGAGTCGTACTACTTATTCAGTCAGTTCACGACCTCTTCTACGGTCTTGCACTACTTATTTGTCCAATTCTGAACAGTGGCTGACTTCTACTACTTGTTTGATCAATGCTGGACAGTGGCTGACTTGTACCACTTATTCGATTAATGCTGAACAGTGAACTACCGATTGTCGAAGCAAATAGTTGAACCAAATAGTAGTTTGACCAATAAAGTCATACCTTCACGACTTCCAATACTCTCAAAACTGAGTCTGGCCAATGTCCGACTTGTACTACTGACTCCCAAAGCCAGTGACCGACTTGTACGACTTGCCTTATTGGTTTAAGCTTCGCATTACGGATTTGCGATACATGGCCGAGCAGCAACCGACTCATAGCACTCGCCCGATCGGTTACAGACTACTCGGAAATCCACGGACGAATAAATAGAATAAATGGGCAGTGTGTGCGGGCGTAAGGTGTGTCGCCGAGATCCCCTGGCACCGCTTCAAAATTAAAATGGTCGCTACCGTTATCCCGTACACGTTGAACCGTATTATGAACCGTCCTGGTATCGCTCCAGGAAGCTCGTGAAACACCGATAATATAACGTTCGGAAACGATAAATAATAACCTCGGGGTACTGTGTCAAGCGAAATCTATTACCAGATTTATGAAAAACGTTGAACAGAGATCTCCGGACACCGTACCATTATCCCCGTGTTCCCTTTACCCTGATCCACGATCCCATCTACAATCTGATCGGTAACAATAGGTCAGAACCTCGGGATTATGCTAACTCTCGTTCATCGTTGACCTACTCCCTCACCTTCTTAAACAATGGCCTAGGCGAGCCTTCTGTCCGCCACGTGTCTACCGTAGAAACGGTTATAACACCACTACCGAGACTGGTCCGTTTACAAACCTGCGAATTCAAATAAACTTCCGTTTATGACATAGCCACAATAAATCCTCGAAGCCATGGGACGCAACTGTTTAGTGTCCGATTTTTAACTCCATATTTCGTTCCCGGGCCATCTGGTTGCCAGCCCGCGCCATCCTATTTATCACGATTTTAACTTCAAGATATCTTCCAGGTCCGAAGTGCTTCCTTGTTTTATTGTCGGCTACGGTCATCTCACAAATTCAATTCCGCCAATGACAGCCCCTAGGCCACATCGAAAACTCCTCCCAAAAATGACGAAGGGAGGGAATCGTGGCGGAAGTACAGTGGGTGTAGAAAGTATTCGTACACCAAAAAATTTGACACAAAAGTTCGTGAAACTGTTGTTTACTAATTATTTTTATATAAACAATGAGTATTAACATATTCTAGGATATCTATAGAATGGATGCAGTGCAGAAAAAAATGATTTACTTGCATAACTTACAAAATTAACAAGAAAAAACACAAAATCGACAGAAATACACAAGCAATAACTGTTCGCACAGTTCTCAATTTGAACTGCTTACAGGAGAATTTATAATGTAAACATATCATATCGAGGATCGTGGACCGTCGATCGTAGTCCTTCGTGGATCGTCAGTATGTTTGTCAACATTGGTGATAACAGTAGCATTGAAAATTTCGTAGTATTGTCAGTTACAGTTTAGAAATGGGACGAAAGGGAGCGGAAACTACAATAGCAGAAAGAAAAAATTATTGTTAATTTGCATAATCAACGTAAAAGTTTGGCAGAGATTTCACACATTGTAAGTAGACCTCGATCTACGATACAAAACATAATTGATAGGTACGGACTACGAAAAACACTGAAAAATAACGCAAGAGGTGGACGTCCAAGGAAATTTAATGATCGCACTGGCCGAGTTATTATTCGAATGGTAAAGCAAAATCCAAAAATAAGTGCAATCAAAATAGTTGAACACCTTAAAAATTTAAATACGGATATATCTGTTAGTACTGTGCGCAGTTTTTTACGTAATCAAGGATATCATGGTCGGGTAGCCCGTAGAAAATATTTCGTAAGTGAAACGAATAGAAAGAAAAGATTACTATTCGCAAATAATAATGTCACTACGCTAATGGAGTTCTGGAATAGAGTGATTTTCACAGATGAAAGCAAATTCAACATTTTTGGATCGGATGGACACTGTAGTGTTTGCAGAAAAAAAATACAGAATTGAATCCAGAAAACTTACGGCCTACAGTGAAACACGGTGGAGGTTCCGTAACTGTTTGGGGCTGCATGAGTGCAGCTGGTGTTGGCACGTTGCAATTTATCGACGGAATAATGAACCACAGTGTTTATATTGACATTTTAAAGTGCAATCTTCTTTTCAGTGCAGAAAAAATGGGCATTAAAGATAATTTCGTTTTCATGCAAGATAATGATCCCAAGCACACTGCGTACAATACCAGAATGTGGATACTAAATAATACCCCGGCGTATCTAAAAACTCCTCCGCAATCTCCCGACATCAACCCCATAGAACATTTGTGGGATTACCTGGACCGTCAGAACAGAAAACATGAAATTTCCTCAAAAGAAGACCTAAAAAATGCTCTCATAGAGGAGTGGAATAAAATTCCGCCACACGTAACATCGAATTTAGTTAATTCGATGCCCACAAGGATTGCAGCAATTATAAACTCAAAAGGATATCCTACAAAGTATTAATCAATCCTTTTCTATAATTTTCTAATATTAAATTAATTTAAATTGCGTTTTTTCGTCAACTTCTGGAAACTTACGAACTGTACGAATAGTTAGTTATTTCTTGTGTATTTCTGTCGATTTTGTGTTTTTTCCTGTTAGTTTTGTAAGTTATACAAGTAAATCATTTTTTTTCTGCACTGCATATATTCTATAGATATCCTAGAATATGTTAATACTCATGGTTTATAAAAAAATAATTAGCAGACAGCAGTTTTACGAACTTTTGTGTCAAATTTATCGGTGTACGAATACTGTCTACACCCACTCTATCTTAATCCTATTTTATTTCTTCTCACGTGACATCATCGGATTTCTATAATAATTAATAATAATTCTTTATCTGAGAGTTTATTCATCGGCGGTCGAACCACCGGACGTGGCAGTATCAATCGTACTAGCCTCCGTTGCGTCTTCGTAACAGTTCACGATTGAAAAGTAGCCTGATTGAAAGATTGAGCACTGTACATTGAGCAATGTGCAGTATTATATACAACACTCGAGAACTTCTTTAACGTCGACAAACGAAGTGTCTGTCCCCGGAGTAGATTTCAACTTTTACATTTCACAAGCTGTACTTAAACCGTAACTTTTCCTTAGAAGAACTTTCGTTCCCATCGGTGGTCTTTGGGAAAAAAGTTCCACGGTCCGGGTTTTAAGTAGAATCTATTAAAAAGTTCCGTAACTCTTTCGATCCCTGGTTTCAGGTGATCCGCCAGGTAAAACGGTGCTCGAGGGAGGTTTGGGGATGAAAGGGGCCGAGCAGAGGGTTACACGAACCTCGAAAAAGGGCGATGGGGTGGCGGGTAGACAGGGTGCAGCAACCGTAATACGTTCCCGAGTCGCGTGCAGGCGAACGTGTCTAACGAACACGTGTTTGCAAAATTTATGCGCAGTCGACTCGGCCCGCAGGATGAACTTTCGGGAACCACGGGGCTTCTTCGCCGCCACGCCCCGCCGATTTTATTATAAATAGAGTCGCCGGTGTCTCGAGGAACTGGGACAGAGAGCGCTATAAACTCTAGATAGCCGCCAGACGCGGAAAAAAAGTTAAGGGGCGACTTGAACGTTGCCTCGCGTCGTCGTCGGCGCCGGTTCAGAACTTTTCCATGGTGAAAAGTAATTTGATTTCCGCTCCTCCGCTGGAAAAAATCCGTCTCGATTATTCCCGGGAATTAAAGCCGAATATTCGCCCCATCCACACGGTGTTCCAAACATTTCAATTATCTCGTTATCCTTCGCCGTTCCAAAAAGCGAAACTAAAATGCCGTGCAGCAGAGTCGATGTAACATGATGCACATTGGCTCGGTTTGTATCGAAACCTTTTGACGTTTCAAATTGTTTGTAAACGATAGAGGAATATTTGCCAGATTCGTGGTGGTCTACCGAATTGTATCAGATCGGAGTGGATCAATTCGTTGTTAACAATTATCGTATATCTGTTTCACCGGTGTGCGGTGAAACAGCTTTTTCATAGCAGCGCGTTGTTTTGTGCTCGTTAGATTAAAAGATACCGGATAGGAGAGATTGTAAGCTTCTATCAATCGTGGAATAAGCAATATCGTTGTGGAGCATTCCTTTATTTTGTTCCCTCGCGTTGCATTAAATTACAATCGCTCGTGTACTGCACGCGTTCCTTGCGTAGTACATTAATATTCATTCTGCTGAGGTTAAATTGCGAAACTTGGAAAAGCTTTCTACAACCTCCTGGTACGATTTAAGGACCTGGACAAATTTTAAGAATCTGTATGAATTACTCAAAACTAGATACAACCGGATCGTTTGATCTGTACGCATTTTTGTGCATAGCTCAGAAAATTTATTAATTCACGTAAATATCTCGGCAAGAAAAATTACAGTAACAAGAAGTGGCCACGAGGGTTAGAAGTGTCTCAGTTTTCCTTCGAGAATTCTCGCAAGTGTCCCGACAAAATCGACCAGCTTCGACTCGGTCCTGTTCGGTATCGACACTCGGTGCCAGTAACTGCGAGTCATCGAACGAAACAGGTGATCTCGCTACCTTTTGAAGCCTTTCGAGCCCGTTGGCTTTAATCGCCGCGAGTGCGGCTCGGAATCAGGAAGAAATACTATCGGGGCAATCAGTCGGTGAATCGACGTCCGTGAAATTGTTGCTTCGATCCGGCCGGGCCACCTAGTTCGCCAATAAGAACGAGCACTATGTAACCGAGACGATATTGCATTTCGCACGGTTCTCTCCATATCTCTCTCTCTCTCTCTCTCTCTCTCTCTCTCTCTCTCTCTCTATCTATCTATCTATCTCTCGTTGCACGGGATTGCTCGATGAGCCGGACACATCAAGAAATATTGAGTTCCGTCGCGGGGGACATTTAAAAGACCCTTTATTCGCGGCTCCGGTATCCACTTATCCGGTGTTTATTTCACGGAGAACGCCACGGGAACTCGTTCGATAGGCCATTCCATCCAGAAACTTTATACAGGGTG
>CM052132.1:16256023-16274141 GCA_028454255.1 Halictus ligatus | reverse complement strand
CGGTACAGAACTAAAGGCAAAACAAATTCTTTGCAAATAATTGATTACTTACGGGTACCCCTAATATATTTATTCGGTACTTTGGTCCAATTATATTCAGATATTCGACGAAATATTTTACAATTTTAACGAATTGTACGCAAGTTAAGACCGCCCATTTTATATTTCACATTTTTGAGAGCCAGTCGCACGAGTTCTTTTTTCGTCTCGAGAATTTGATCCGGAGCAGGGGATTTGATCAGTGAACTGATTTCGAGCAGATTTCGGATGTTTAAAAGATGGGTTCGGGCCGAGGCGGATAGAGAACGGTGAAGCGGATTTCTGTTTGCTCTCTTGTTCGATGAGAGCGAGGATCCCCGGTGTGAATTTGGGTGTTAGGGGTGGCGGTTACGGTTTCTCGGGGGACTTTCTTTAATATATGCGGCCGCGGCAGACCTCGGCGTTTCGAGGAACAGTGAACCTGTGATATCGGCCTGTCCAGTCGATATGTACTTATGTTCGTTACGCTACCTGATAGATTAATGGAAGGCAAATACCGTCGCGAATCCCCTCGATTGCGTCTGAGTGCGCTTTATCCAGCCAGCAATAGAATTAATTAAAGGAAATTGACCGGCATGATTGCATTACACACTGTGTTTCTAAACTGATCGACGCCGGGGCGATCCTGTCGTCTCGTTAATCCTTGTGCACGGTTTTGGCCGAACTCGATCCAAACGTTGCTCTTAATTGTTGACAGAATTACGCAGCGAATGAACATATTTAATTAAATGCGGTGGACACGCATCGTAAACTAATTAAACGAGATATTAAAGCCTCGCTGCACAGAATACTGCGACAAATGTTCAATAATAAATTGACGGTGAGAGACTTGCGCTCGTCAGCGAAACCAGCTTCGAAATAAATTAAAACTATTCCATTGGTTGCACCGATTATGTTTCAACAATTGTAACTTCTCCTACTGAAATATATAAATTAATTTAATATCAGAAATATTTATATACATCGTGTGCACATAAACAATGTTAATACCGTCCGAAATTAATTCTGAAAACATAAATGTCCCTCGAACAGTGCGCAAGGCTCGTCTGACCAATACCGGCGCGTACTACTCGAATGCTCGGACTTGGACGATTAACGACGAGCTTGAAAAATTTCCTGGACGATAATCGATTGGAAGCTCCGCTCAGACAGCAATAGTACTAACACTAATACCGTCTTTATGATTCTGAAACTGCGACGGTAATAATCGTACGATCAGGACGGATGTAACGAAACGATCTTTATATCCCCAGGTATACGAGCACAGCTTCCGTAGACAAATACGTGGAACGGTTCCGTTCGACGGGATCCGTCGAGTGCAACATATTTCATAATAAATGATTTTCAGCCGGAGATTTTCACCGGTCCTCTGCATTTCATTATTGTATTCTGCATCGTATTACCTTCCATTCGATTTTTAACGCGTTTGCACCTTCAATTACGTGAAACGCAATAAAAGCGATACTATTATTATTATTAGCCGGTGTATCCACGGTCTGCGCAAAATTGCCCCGCGTTTCCCATTTGCATTTCCGTCAAAGAACGTTGTCCAATAAAACATGTTTTCAAAACCATCGGGCATATTATTAAACATATATTGACCTGTCGGAAATATTCTGCGAACAGTTTTCTATAGTTGTCACAAATTTTCTCCTTTTTTCTCGAGAGTTTCGCGACCATTTCCTTTCGCATGGTAGATTCGTAATTAAGGCAGAGGGACCGCATTACCGACAAAAATAGGCGAAAAGTGGTTTTACGTGCCTCAAGGGCTCATTCGAAAGAGCGAGATTTTGAGAGATTCTCTTAATTTCGAGAGATTTAGTGTTCGTATCGAAAAAAGGCTGTGGAAAGACGTTGCAAAGACATGTAGAAACACGGTGGTATGCATTTTTAATTGATTACTTACTTATTTAAGACGTAAAATGTCTAGAAAAAAGGGCACAGCGTAACGTAGCGTGACAGTCAAGGCCAAATGCCTGCCGGCCCCCTTAAGAGCTCGTTTTTAGCGAATTCCCGCGGTAATCCGATCCGGCGAGAATCAAAAGCACTGTCAAGACTGTTGAACGAGCCGTGGCAGACGCGGAAAAGGCTGCACAAGCGAGCCGCTCGGCGATAATCGGAACACGCGCAGCTGACAGCGCGACAACTCCGCCGAAACACACGTCGCTCCTCTCGTTTCGCTTCCGCGTCCGCGAACGGCCGCCATCTTACTCGTCCCGAACGAATTTCACTGTTATCGTCAGGTTTTGTTTCCAATTATCGCTGCCCCCCTTCCTCGAAACCTATCATTCTCCGCTAAAGGAACAATTAATACCGTGATATCCTCGTTCGTATATTTCCACAGGGAAACGACAAGAGACCGGTTAGATACATTCCTGTAATTGTCATGGGGTCGTTACGTTTCTTTTTTTCTTTTTTTTTTTTGGTTCTCCTCTGTTCACATTTTTCGATTAATTTAAAACGCAGACGACGTTTTCTCTGCGAGCGCAACGAGTTCGAAAAGTTCGTTCGAACAAAGCGGTTTTAATTACGGCGTCGGCGTTCTGTTCCGTGGAAAAAAAAATAGATCCGCGGAGCAGGTAATTAAGCTTTCGACGTTCTGTTCGCAGTCATGGTACGATTACAAGTTAAAATGGGATCCGAAAGAATATGGTGGGGTGGAGATGCTGCACGTGCCATCCGATCATATATGGAGGCCCGATATAGTTTTGTACAACAAGTAAGACATTGCTGTTCTTATGCACTCCGAGCGAGCATGGAGAAAATCGATTGCAATCGAAATACCCTCATTTTGATTATTTCCACGCTAGATCTATGGAGGAACGAAAGCGATCCTTTTGTATCACTGTTAAAAAGTAAGTGGCTCTTGTAACAATTTTGCATACATACCCGCAGTCCAATGAAACCTACAAATTTAGAATGAATCCTCTGGTAGTTCTAATTTTAATGGAAGCAATTTCGAAATTTTTCGCGACCGTTCCACGGAAAGACCGCGCCGGGGAAGCATAATTTATGGCTCGGTTTGTCCAGTTTTGCCTTTTTCTTGGAGATCGCGGCGTAGCCGTTAAAAACTACTTGGCAGAACGCCATCGATAATCCGCGAATGTTGTTGCCCTCGCCGAGGAAAACCGAAATACGTCCCAAAACGGGCTCAATTCGCCGTGAATCCTGTAAAATTTCATTCGCCGTTAACGCACACCCCGGGAATATTAATACAGTCGCATCGCCGTCGATTAATGAAACATTTAAATGAATAAATTAACGCCGCGCGATACAAATCAGCTCGGCAACTCTTAATTATTCACCGTGAAATACGATTGTCATCCGATACCGAATAATTTCAGTGCTTCGATCGTATTTCCAGCAATTTGCTGGCGAATTTTGAGGAGAGGCGTGCAGGACTCGTTAAAAATTCTATTAGCCCGAGTCGTAAATAATTTCCGAATTTATTTGCAAACTGAATAAACAACAATTATAAATTCGCTGGTACGCGCCGAGGCTTGTAGGCATTTATCAGGTAATCCGACCGCGACGAATGATTAGTGGACCGCGGATTTTGTGCGTTCGCGGCAAAAATGAACGGAAGAAATTCCAAACGAGTTCGATCAAAATTGATTTTTATTCTTAAAAAATTTTTTTATGTGCCAGTGTGCAGAAATTCGGCGATTATACCGATTACATATTAATTACGATTGGATCCAATGTCTGGTATATTATTCGAGTCTAATTAACACGTTCACTGCCACATATCATTCCCAGAGATTCTTACAAAATCAGAGCAATCCAATTAATGAAAGCGAAACTAGAAATTTTTAATTTATTATAGGGAATGCTGTTTTAACCCTTTTGAATTCTAAATATCTTAATAAAGTTCGATTTATCTGAATATGTCACAATAAAAATAAATGTCTAAGCCTAGACAAAAATCACTGTCAATCATATGTGAATGATATGGCAGTTAACGTGTTAAATTTATTACAATCGGAACACGCAGAATTGTTGGAATCGAGGGGAGAGTTTGTTAGTCGGAGGAAGACCCAGATATTTTGCAATCGAGTTTCTCCGTTCGAGAGTGCAAATGGAAGGAATCTCAGTGAACCATCTTTGTGTTTTCCCATTGGGCAGTGCCGACGGTAATTTCGAGGTGACGCTGGCCACGAAGGCGACGCTGAATTACACAGGTAGGGTCGATTGGAAGCCACCGGCGATATACAAGTCTTCCTGCGAGATCGACGTCGAATATTTTCCGTTCGACGAGCAAACGTGCGTCATGAAGTTCGGCTCGTGGACTTACGATGGCTTCCAGGTAACGTTCACCCTTTTATTTCTTCGAGAACTTTCTCGCCACCGATTCTCCATTCTCACCACTAAACCGGAGACGTGTGGTTTGCCCTCGGAAATAACGTCACGGAAAAATTAGAAACAGTGAAAAATGGAAAAACTTTCAGTCAGATTTCCGGTCCCGGAATCCTAAATAAATTAAGTCTCTGCAAAAGTTCCTGTCCGATTCTTTGTTGTATTTTAGCACGTTACCTGCCGGATACCGTTCAACCTTTGCAAACTATTTTACCTCGAAAACCAAACATTTCTTTCGACCTAAAATTTGTTCAATTCATTAGTAGAATACTTGAATGTTTAGCAATTTTTAATGGCACTTCGATTCTTCCAAACGGAAACCTAGAGATTTTCTTTTACATTATAATCTGAAACGAAATTCCTATAAATTGATGGTTCACAATTGAAATTACTATTGAAATATCTGCTAAAAGTTTTCAGCCGTGGACCGTGGACTTTGAAAAATTAGGAAATAATCGCTGCTAGGTAAAGTGTTAACACGAAATCGGGCGCGAACTTTTGCACTGACCTGATAGAGATAGTCCTGAAAGATAGAGTATTATTGAACTCCACTATCTAGTAGAAAGTGAGTGTAATCTACTCGAAAAAAAAAAAAAAATATAGAAAAGGGAAGGCCAATCATGGTAGAAGACTTTGAACCACTCGAGAAGGTCCGTGAGAACGATGGGCAGCCCGCAGTTCCTGATATTTCCATCGATTTCAGCCCATTAAGCCCGAGTTAACGGGATTAGCCTGGTAAACTACGCCGGAATCCTTGATTACTCCTTCGAGACAACGATCATAGTCAAGACTGTTCCCTGGACGCACAATAAACCCTCTGTTCTCGGTCGATACACTCAAGTATAGATTATTAGACTACGCAAGATTCTCCACGGCAACCTCTTTCGCGAACACCATGCAATTTCCCTAAAGATGAATTCAGAAAACAATGAAACAAACGCGAATCGTTCTGGTTATAGAAAAGTTTCCCGGGCCGGAGTTGGAACATCAACCTCGATCGAAATTAGTTCGGGAAAATTTCAATGTAACCGTTTCTGGAACGTTGCGCCGCCGCGCCGCACCGGAGTTAATTGGACGTGTCAACTCTGATCGAGTTTCATTCACGAAATTAATTGGACGGCGCGCGCGGAACAGTCGAAGAAGCGCGACGAAGTCGCGAGTCACCCCTGGGCCATTTCCATGAAATAGGTGACAAGGAAACAAGTTCGAATTAGGTCTTTTCGGGAGCTTATGCTTAATCGAGGTGCGCCGAACAGGGAACAATTCTCGCTGACCTTGTTTCCGTTCGCGATTGTTAAATCAGCGTTACATGCTCGATAGAATGCTAACCAAGCTTTAATTTTGTTCGTCAAAAGACACTCTGCAGGGTGGTTTCTCATATTGGCAAACAAAAAAACCTAAAACTGTTCAGAATTAAAAGTGTGCTGGAATCGTTAGAAATTATCAAGGAAGCGTTTAATAATAACCACTGTTCGAGCAACAGTACTGCTAAGCTATCCACCACTCTATAAAGTTAAGAAAAATCAAATTTCATGCTCTGGACATTACATTTCTCATTAACAGTGTATAATGCATGTGACTGCGGATTTTATGCATTTACGATAATAATGGGTAGGTTCAATTTAAGACAGTAACAACATTTCAAGTATCTAAATGTACGATTATATTATTTTCAACCTATTAAACACATTTAACAAGAAATTAAACGTTTATTTCACCCAAGTTGCAGTTCAGGCAGAAAGTTTTCATTTTTCATAAAGATCCGCAGTCAATTTTACACTATTTTATACAAAATAACCAGAATCTGCATATCTAAATTTTTAGCCATTTTTTTACAATTCATCCCCAAGAAAATAAATTATTTTTTCTAATTTCTCATGGATGAATTTTTAAAATCTCAATAGTTGTAAATTAAAAATATCAGAACACGACATTCTGACCCGTAAACCTAGTGTTAAATAATGACCAGAATTTTATAGAATAGTACTGTACGGTGTCTTGGAGTCCAAAGTCTCCGTGTAACGCGCGACCGTAAATTAGTGTAATTAAATGGCGAGTATACGCGTCGATTAAGCGGGGTGCGAGGATCGCTGTTGCCACGATGTTTCGTTAGAACGGTCGATTTAATTGTATTCTAATTGCGGCCGATAAATTCGAAATAACAACAACCGTTCCCACAATGGCAATGGCTCGGTTGCGTTCCCGTCCAACGTCGTAAATACCATTAATTGGGGGGGGGGGGTGCGCGCCCTCGTGCTTGCCGTGGCGGCTATGGAATCAACGAACGCATTTGCACCCAGGGCCGTGTCGATCGGTTTTCCACCGACCTGATATCTATTTAACCAGATACTGAAACGCAAACGTAACATAACATAACGTAAACGTACGGTGTACCGTTGTAACGTCGAACGATTAACATTAACGCTATCGCACGGGCGCGGACTCGCTGTTTACGCTCCTGTGCCAATAATGAACGCAATTATCAACTTGGAACTTCTCCTAACCGAACTCGCGTTAACTGATTCGTGTGCTAGGCAGATCAAGACGAGCGTGCCTTTGTTTCTTTATTTGCCGCTTGTGTGTCTTCTACAATTCTTTACAATTCTAATTCTGGTCTACATGTGCTTGCTTTTTGAGCATATAAAATAAAGAAACAGATTTTCTGCATGTTTTATGATCATCGATTAATTCGTCCGTTAGAAATTGACTAGGGTAATTGCGGGGATGCCAATTACGTATTTTTAAAGCATAATGGATAGTAAAAAAGAGACACGTTAATTGATTTTTGTTTGGACATTCATTGTTATTGTGACATATCCATATAAATCGAATTTTATTAAGATCTTTAGAATTCCAAAGGGTTAAAACAGCATCCCTTATGATACATTTAAAATTTCTAGTTTCGCTTTCATTAATTAAATTACTCTGATTTTGCAGGAATCTCTGGGAATGATATGTGACAGTTAACGTGTTAAAATCAGTTCATATGTATGTTATACATCTTTTTTAATATTCATAGTAATTGGTACAGTGACTGGGTCTCTTACCCTAGATCCTTGTCGATTTGAAAAAATAAATAAATTCTAGGCAGGAACAAGTTACCGAATGTCCATAAAGTGTGCAATTTTCTGTGACTATTCATTCATTTATAAGTTGAAATTGGAAGGCCCCTGCTAGAAAAATAGATAAACTGTAGTCTGGAAAACGTTACCCGATGACCATAAAATATACACTTCGTTCTGCCTTTTAAATACACGAAATTTAACAAAACGAACGGTAGTCGTTTCGTACACGGGCTGTTTACGTTGAAACTTTAATCCACAAAAATCGAGTATATTTCAATCGACAGAGACAGCATGTCATCGGAGAGTTAAACGCATTATCCTCCGCATATAATGTGCCTGTGCATGGTGTAAGTTTACACACGCAATCGATTTCGCGAAATCCTATCTTCGTATCCTATTAGTATCATTATATCGGCAGTCCATTGAACGCGCACCGTGTTACGGATATATCCAATTTCCTCGTACGCGAAAGTATCGAAGTTATTTAAGCAATCAATTATGCTGATTTCATTAGAGCAATAACGAGCGGAGAGAGCGTGAAAGGTTAACTACGTTAAAAGCGTCTCTGCGTGATCGTTTTTCGCGTCATGTCGATTCGAGCTTCGCGGAGCTGATCGATCGGCTTTGCGATGCTTATTACACGATCATAATGGATTTAGGTACAGACGAACGACGACTCGTGAACAACATTGCCGTAAACGAGCGCTACAATGATCGTTAAATATTTTGTGCGTCTTGTGTAAATATTTTAACCCTCCGTCTGTAACCTTATTTTTATCGGCTATGTCGTTCGCGGCCAATTTTTTTCCTGGTACACGGTTTTAGAACAATTTTTAAAAGATTCCGCAACACGTGTCGAAGTGCCCACTTTAATATGTAATCGTTGGAACGTTAAATGTTTCGAGCATTAATGGGAAGAAAATAAGTGTTGGGAAGATTAAACTTCAAGGGCGAAATTTCGCTCGGAACGTTAACGACCCAGTTTGCAGGCGGGTGGCTAACGCTTCCTTTATGTTACGTATTCATGAGCAGTGTCTTAAGTTAAGTGAATTATTAAATCGTGAATCGTTCAATAAATAACAGAGAATGTTGGTGTTGTTGCTTCTACAGGTCGATCTCAGACACATCGACGAAATCCGTGGCAGCAATGTCGTCGACATCGGCGTCGATCTGTCGGAGTTTTACACTTCCGTCGAGTGGGACATCCTCGAAGTCCCAGCCGTGAGGTGAGTCTTCAGTCTGCTAACTCGACAAACCGGCTCGATACTTGTTGATCGATAGTCGCCCAATCGCTCGACGTGCTCGGGGGATCGAAGAAACGAACGAATAATAATTTGTGGATTCGAACACCAATTTTATTCACGATTCGAAAAACCTTGCAACGGCAATCGTCGCCACTCGAACAGAGACAATGAATCCTGACAACTCTACAATTTTATCGAACACCGTAGAAAATGTAGTATATGGACAGAAATAAGAAGGGTTCTCATATTTTTCGGACCTTGGTCCGGGTTTCTTCTGTTAAGGGGTTACGCACAGTAAAAAAAAGCGATTTTTTAAGAATTTTTCCTGAGAAGACTTTTACGTTTATTAATGTAAAAATCTGTACACGTATTATGATAACTTTTAACTGTATTTTAACATTTTTTATTTGTAAAAATAATAATTTGGAAGCTGCTATAGCTGATCTCCAGGAGCTCCACTAAAAAAAGGCGCCCTGCGGTGACCACGATATCTCTGGACTGGATCATATATAATGAAAAAACCAAACGGATTTCGTTAAAGTAATGTATGATCTTGTAATTAATCGAAGGAATAAGCAAAAGAAAATTTTTCACCAAAATTTTGACCTTAAATTGTTTATCAAAAAAGAAATATTCATCGGTGAGAAAAAAACCTTCGATTAATTACAAGATTATACATTACAATACATTAGTTTTTTCATTTTAGACGATCCTGCCATAGCATCAGCTATAGCAGCTTCCAAATTATTATTTTTACAAATAAAAAATGTTAAAATACAGTTAAAAGTTACCATAATATGCGTACAGATTTTTACATTAGTAAACGTAAAAGTCTTCTCAGGAAAAATTCTTAAAAAATCGCTTTTCTTTGGGCCTCGTTACTGTATATAACCCCTTAAGCACTTCGAGGTTTCACTCGGCACAGTTTCAACTGTTCTCGAATTGCAAACCCTTTTGTTTCTCCGAACGTTATTTACTCTTTGGCAAAATTGTAGCTCGACCAAGGTTCCGTTGTTCCTCCGACAGAGCGTTTCCTCGTTTCTTGATCCCGGCCGGTCGAGCCAGGTGTATTTTTCATCGAGTCGAGCCCCCGCTAACAAACAACAAACAGACCGGAGCAAGATAAAAAGAGCGAGCGTAATCAAATTAGCGGGACAACACGGTCCTCGTTCTCCCTGGCCCGAGAAATATTCATACGAGCCCGGTCCCTCGCGGCGAGCCTCGTTCCTGCACTCTCTGGCAGTTTGCACAGGGCCGAAAAACAGAACAGAATTTGTTCAAGCAACAATTCGGGAGACGGAGAGAAGGACGGTTCAGCAGCGCTGGCCCCGTTTCGTTTTTCAGAAATGAAAAATTTTACACGTGCTGCGAGGAGCCTTACCTCGACATCACGTTCAACATCACCATGAGACGGAAGACTCTATTTTACACCGTCAACCTTATAATACCGTGCATGGGTATCTCATTTCTCACGGTGTTGGTCTTCTATCTGCCAAGCGACAGTGGCGAGAAGGTGAGCTTTTTCCATAATACATCCCGTACGCTTTTCTTTCCCCACGTTCGATTGTACAAATGAATTTCTGGCTCTCAGAATTATTCAACTGCGCCTTTAGTTTCAACTCGAATCTTGCCTCTGCCGTGCTGCAGATTCGTTAACCCTACACAATTTAACGTCAAGCTTTTTTGTCATTTTGCCTAACGCACTGTATCGATGGAAAATTATATCATTTTTACCGCGCTAAAAACAGCTTCAAATAGTTAGGTTGTTACTACATACACATGTTAGTTTATAATCAGACCGCAGATTTTTATGCAAAATAAACATTGCCGGAGCTATGTACACAGACATCTGCATTTTTTATTAACAATTTATACAAGCTGTAAATAGTACAATATTTCTAAATGTTATTTTCTATTCCATTTACTTCCTTTTCTTATAGATGCATAAGTATCAAAGTAATTCAAGTTTGGCGACATGAAGTTTCCGAGACATCATTTTAAGGAAGTTAACTATAATGCTTGTGTCCGAGTTGCTTGTAAACAATCGATGAACCGGCTACGAATTAATTTGTGCACCTAATGTATCCTATTCGTTCATACATCGAACGGGCATGTAATCTTTGTTTTGATTTTCCAGAGTGTCTAATCGCGGCGAGCCCTTGGAAATCGATATTCTGGGCGTGGTTATTTTGATCGTTAGGGGTTGTTCCGTCCATTAAACTTTCAGAATTTACAGGTCCTGGCCGTTGCAGCGGTCTTCGGGGGTTGTTTCGTCCCTTAATAAACGGCGCATTCTCGGGCTACTACGGGTCGTATCGATCTTCGGGGAGCCACGCCGCCCTCTAAACATCAAGAATTTACGAAAATTCCGTCCCTTAAATTGAACATTACCCAGTAACGCGATTATCTTCTTGCTTCCTAGGAAGTTACCCCCTTTCGTTCGCGATTAAGCTTACGCTAACCCGACTATTTTTGATGCGGGTAGAGACTTCCTAAAGGGGTTTATTTCTCCAGTCCCTTGAACGCGAAGTCACGCGTTCGCTTCGTAAGAACTTCCCGGTACTCGCGCGGGTCGGTTTCATCCCCCGAGTTTACGATTATGAATCGGGAAACCGTGTTTCCTACCTCTATCAGGGATTATTCTGTCCCCTAAGTTGCGACGTCTTGCGCGGCAACCTCTTACGCTTCGACAGCAAACTTCTCAGCTGCGACCAGTCTAATCCCGATCTAACTATTTGCTCGCGAAGACTGGTCCAGAGATTGTTTCGGTTGTCGGGGTTCCGTTAAACAATTGCTATCCGAACTCGCGTGCCTCATTCGAGACGTTCGTTGTCACCATTTATTCCACTGCTCATTTTCATTGTTAACCCTTAACGGTCCGGAAGTATTTCAAGTTTACTTCCCACCAGGCCCAAGCGGAGCATAGATAACAAGCGGAAACAAACTCACAGAAGTGACCTGGCACAATGCTTAACGCGTTCATTATACAGCGAGTGTAAAAAGTATTCGTACACCTCTTGTAGGCTTAAAAAACCATGTATTTCTCTATGTAATTGCACACATGTTTATAAAACGAAACATAATTGTAATTGTTATATATTTTAACTACATATTGTCATATAAATATACTTGAAAAAGTTTAACGTTAACGAGAAAAATTGAAAAGTATAAGAAGTGTCTCTAAATTGGCGCGCAAAAAGTATTCGTACAGGTACTAGAATGCACTTGAAAGGCGTCCGATTGTATATATTATGGTTTAGCGGGACCCGACAAATAATCAGACAGAGTCTTTGATGCACAGTCTAGTGGCAACTTTCTGCAAAACTAGGGAATTTTTGTAACATTCGGTAAAATGGGTCGTAAAGGTAAGGAAACAAGTGAGACTGAAAGAAAAAGTTATTATACAACTGCATAATCAGTGCAAATCGTTGCAAGAAATAGCAAAAACAATTAATAGTCCACATAGCACTATACAAGGAATTACAAATCGATATGGTGAACGAAAAACCAATAAAAATAAAGCGAAATCTGGTCGACCTCGAAAACTTAGTTAACACGATGAACGTTTTATAGTGCCCCTAAGATCGCTGCTGAGCTTGCAAACAACGCTCGAGTAAGTGTATGTGCCAGCACTATTCGTAATTGTTTACAAAATAATGAATACCACGGCCGAGTTGCTCGCAACAAGTATTTCGTAAATGCCGCAAACAGAAAGAAGAGACTCGATTTCGCGAAAGATAATATTAATAAGCCTATCGAGTTTTGGCGAAGAGTCATATTTACTGACGAAAGTAAATTTAATGTTTTTGGCTCTGATGGCAAGTGTACGGTCTGGAGGAAGAAAAATACAGAGCTACAAAATGAAAATCTACGTCCCACAGTAAAACACGGCGGAGGTTCGGTCATGGTTTGGGGTTGTATGAGTGCTGCTGGGGAGTGGGGTCATTACACTTCATCGAGGGAATCATGGACCACAAAATATACCTAAACATATTAAAAACCCATATTGTAAGTAGTGGAGAAAAAATGGGTCTAAAATACAACTTTATGTTCACTCAAGATAATGTCCCCTAACATACAGCACGCAACACAAGAGAGTGGTTGCTGTATAACACACAACAATATTTGAAAACACCTCCGCAATCACCGGATATTAATCCGATCGAAAATTTATGGGATCTGCTTGATAAAAAAATCCGAACCCTCCAACCCATTCAAGTAAAGAACAATCAAAACTTGCTTTTCAAGAGGAATGGTGCAATATTACACACGAAATCACATCCAATTTAGTGGATCCAATGCCAGAAAGACTGGACGCAATTATACAGTCGAAAGGCTATCCAACGGAATATTAATTTAATTTATTTTCGCAAATTATAACACGTTTATTGCTAAATTTGTTACGTGTACGAATACTTTTTGTGTGCTAATTTTGAGAGACTTCAGACTGTTTTTAATATATCTCGTTAACGTTAACTTTTCGTTAGTTTATTCATGTCTCATTTTGTAGTTGAAACATATAATAATCGTAATTGCGTTTTTGTTTTATAAAAGAATGTACAACTACATAAAGAAATATATGGTTTTCTAGAACTATAAGAGGTGTACGAATACTTTTTACACTCACTGTATAAATATGACTACAATAAGAGTGATAAAAATAATAAAATGGCTTATATGGCGGCATTGCTCCGTTAAGGGTTAAATCATACATTCTATGGTTAATCTGTGGTCTTGCGCGTCGCAAGACAATTTTAAAGTGGAAAAATCATCGTTGGCATGCATAAAATGATGCGAGCGTACAAGCACGATTGTCCGAGTCGCGTGGTGGCGTTCCAAAGGTTTAAATGATTCAAAGGAGATCGTCAGTCGTTCGAGTACCGAAGTCAGTAAGAATGGCAGCTGACGAGACCAAGATGATTCGAGGCAGCCGACAAGTTGAAGATTAGCACGGCTAGCGTTCGCTGCCGTGCGCGACAGACCGGGAAAGATGAAACCGTATGCGAAACGTGAAACGCTTTCTCGGAACGGGAAAGAAAGAGCAGAACTCCATTGAAATTCGGTGGTCCCGAGTCAAATTGAACGGAAACTTCGAATACAATCTACGTCGCATGTACGGCTCTCCGAGATAGCGGTTTAAAGTTACATAGTATCTGGTAGATCGTCTAAACAGTTTCCGGTAGAATAGACGTTTAATCCATTGAAACATTGGACGGAACTGGAGACCACAGACCACCCGTGCAGCGAGAACTCACTGGCGAAGTACGGTCGTGTAGAAACGGTTAATTACAGTGAAGAATTATCGAGAATACATGCTCCGTGAAGTATAACGTTCACGTAAAATGTATGAAAGTATACGCACTGAAACGTACAACGACTTAGGAAAACCAGTGCAGAATTAACACCTTCAGAGGACACTTCAAAGACTTCGGGACCTCTAGGATCACTTCAACGCAATCGAGTTTTGACCAAAAGTTAGAGTTTCTGCTGATTTTCTTTTCCATACGCACATACACACTTAGAAATATTAGGGGGACCCATAAGTAAACAATTATTTTGAAATCTAAAACAAACTTTGTAGTGAATTCAGGTTTTCATTTCTTAATTTATTGTATAATCTCCATCATTATCAAAAACAGTTTGGCATCTTTCCTGCAAATATTCAATCCCCCCTCTTATAGAAATCCAGGGTTCGTGAAGCAGAGTTCAAGGTGCCTCCTTACATCTTCTACAGAAGTGAATGTTTTATTTCTTAACCAGTTAACTGTGGAGTTTAATTTCAAAAATCCCTCACGGCGCGGAATTAGAATCAAGCAGTGACGAATATACACGTCGAACGCAGCCAAAATTCGGCTATTATAAAAGCCAAAGCCCCTGTAAAGCTAAATGAAAAAGAATTACTTTTTTATTCGATAAGAATTTAACAATTCATTAACGTTAACTGCACCGCAATAGAGTTTCGGATTGACGAATATATTTGTCAATCACAGTTAACTGGTTAAATTATGCTCCAGAGATCTGAAAAGATGATAGTCAGAGGGAACAATATCCGGTGAGTACGAGGGGTTGCGGTAAAACTTCCCATTGCAATTCTTTGATTTTTTCCTGAGCGAGTTTCGCTGTATGGGTCCGGGCATTGTCAATTTGCAGTATTACACCTTTTCTGTGGACTAAAGATGCCCCCTTTTTCAATAGTTCTGAATACAGCCGTTGTAATTGCTGACAATACAACTCAGCAATAACTATTTCTTCAGGTTTCAACAACTCAAAGTGAATTATGCCACGACAGTCCCATGAAATGCACAGTAACACGTTTCTAAGTGATAAACAAGCTTTAGGGGTTGATATTGCGATTTGATTTGCAGAAATCCATTGCTTGGAACGCTTTATGCTATCATAAAGAATCCATTTTTCATCTCCGGTAACGATTCTGCTAAGACATGAATCTCTACGAAATCTGGATAGCAATGAAATGCAAAATCGACGAATATTCTTGTTGGTCTCAGATAATTGATGTGGTACACATATTCCTTGCCTACATGCCTTTCCCATTTCTTGTAGGTACCTTTGTATAGTTGACCATGTGGACCCAAGGCTTCTCGATAATTCTTGTATACTTATTTTTCGATCAGCTTCCACTAGAGATTTGAAGGTGTCATTATCAAATTCAACAGGTCGTCCACTTCGAGGCCTGTCAGAGACACGTTGACACTTGTTGGCCTTCAATACATCTCCATAAACATCGTAAATTTTCTTTGTTGTTACCGTTGCATTAAATCCCGCATGAAAATGAAAAAGTATGCAATAACGAATATGATCGTTGTAAAAAAAATTATACTTTTTAGAATATTTTGAACACAGTATGCATTATCAAAAACTGTGAAAGTATACGTGTTTCCTATTCGACGATCGGTACAGAACTAAAGGCAAAACAAATTCTTTGCAAATAATTGATTAGTTATGGGTACCACTAATATTATTACCACGTAAAAGATGTGAAACACAGACAATTTCCCCTTCTCCTATGCACGTATTTACCTTCGCTTGTCGGTCGATCCAGCACCGGGGAAAACATTGGTCTGTCGATCGGATGTCACCGAAAACCGGGCGCAACGTGAAAACAAAAAGGCCGTTAGGCGAAGTGAAAATATGCATCGACGAGTAGAGGATGATCTAGGTGGGTGGGATAGTTGATTCGAGGCGGCGGTGGTAGGGGTAGAACCGGTATTCCGCGGGAAGCCGATTCGTTCGATCGGGAACGGATTCCAGGTGGAGAGGGTCAAATATCAAAATCCAACGGCGGAATGCAGTCCTGTAAATGCCGCTCGGCCTCCATTCCTCGTGGACTCTTGACCTCGAGCCAATACCCACTTGACACCGTGCACGCCTCTATAATTCAGTCGTATTGTTCTCGCTCGAAAAAGCCGTGCAAAAGGTAAAGTGGCCGCGAGGGGAGGAAAGAAAAAACCGGAGGAGAGAGAGTGAAGGTCAGATGTCAGCGTGCCATCCGCAGCCACCCCTTTCTCTCCATCTCTCTCTCTCTCTCTCTCTTTCTCGTCTACGCGCTTCGATTCGTTCTGAAACGGATACCGAAAAATACCGAATCCTCGTTCGATCGCGCGATCATAGGATCCCGCAAGATTATTCGACGAGCAAAAATCGAACGGAGAACGAGGCTCCGTTTAAACAGGAAATCGAGTCCGTTTGCTGGTTCTACTTCTTTGGCAGAATTCTAACGCGAAAATATAAACTTTCACGTTCGATGGGTCCCGTAAATGAAAATTCGTTTCGCTTCAGCTGATAGAGCTGACACTTAGCGTCCTGCGATCGTGGAATCATAGTTTCCACAAATGGGCGATTAGGGGGTCTCTTCGGAATGTTTATAGTAGAGACATTTCACGAAGAGTCGAGGAACCTATGGTATTCTGAAAGTGGATGTTGAGGAAATCTTGAGGGCGTTGAAATTTCAATTTTTATGTATTTTATCTCCTACACGGTCTATCTCGCCAAGATTACACTTGGATGTTCTGATGATAAAGGTAGTTGACCCAAAGAAGGGTTAAATAAATGTATGGTACTTATAATGGTATCGTCTAATAAATCGTAAAAATGCAAACGTGTCGTTATGATTGGAAGGGTTACGAGCGATTCGAACGGCATTAGAAGAAGCAATGGCACGACCTTAACACGTTTCGCGATACGATACTCTGTCACGGGGCGGAACGAAAGGAACGTTTTGTTCGTCGCACTTACCCTCGAGGGGGGCTCTTCTTTGTCTCTTTGTGGCGGACTCGCTTTCCTCGAGCATGCCCTTCAAATTCTAAATCGGATCAGGACATTGCCTTCGATCTGTGCCCGTGGTCCCTTCCGATCCGTTTCGCCGTCGCGATCAAATGTGAATCTTCCGGGAGACAATTTAATCCTGTATCTCGTCTTCCCTCGTTTGCCTTTCTTCCGTTTCGTTTATCTCGATCGGACGCCGAGATATCGAGATTGTATAACATAAATACCGATGTTTTTCGGATTTCAGGTCAGCCTATCAATTTCAATTTTACTGTCGCTGACTGTGTTCTTCCTCCTGTTGGCCGAAATCATCCCGCCCACATCGCTCGTGGTACCGCTTCTCGGTAAATTCGTCCTTTTCACCATGATCCTAGACACCTTCAGGTATTGTCATCGATACTTACATGTATATTACGAGAAAGTGTAACAAGGGGTTGTTACCGCATTAGGTACATGACGGACAGAGAAACCCACATAATTTATTTGTTGCCAGCATGTTCAATCCTTTCACCATTCTTCGAACTAACATCATTTCGTTCGGAGCAATGGAGTCGTTTACTCTCGAACACGATCTCTACTCTACTGAGGAAGAAGAGACACAAAATTCGCGTTGAAAGGGTTAAACCTAGCTCGGTTTTTTTATGCGATTGAAGTGCACAGGATGCATCCGAAAAATCTCCAGACTGAAATTTAAAGTTTCTTCAGTGTAACATAATGTTCGTCGTTTATTCGGTCGTGGCGCGTTTAACGTTAACAAAATATGGATTGTTGTCTGGGAGGTTCTTCGATGGACCGTGTGCTTGCTGTGCCCGTCCGATTTGTTGGTGGCCGATTCGGCAGAGGAGGATTTGATGCGTTTATTGTTGAACGTTTCAGTATATGCGTAACCGTGGTGGTCCTCAATGTTCACTTCCGGTCGCCACAGACGCACGTGATGGCGCCGTGGGTCCGTCGTGTTTTTATCCATGTTCTGCCAAGACTACTGGCGATGCGCAGGTATAATACGTCTTCGAAGAAATCCGATTACGATTCCAGGCAAGATATGATTTCTACGAGCGTTTCGATGAACCGTTGGGCCTATGCCAACCAGCATTAGAACGTTCATTAGTGGCTTCGCACGTGACGCCTAAC
>CM052132.1:16185597-16255923 GCA_028454255.1 Halictus ligatus | reverse complement strand
CTATCTCTATCTCTATCTCTCTATCTTTCGAAACACGCACACACACACAAATCAAACTCAACTTATTGTTAGACTCAGACCATTATACAGAACTCGAACCGAACAGTCACTTGTGTTCGATGATTGTTAGGCGATTCGAACGTTGAACACTTGGCTCCAAGTGCGTCCCGTATATAGAGTAAATCATCACCTCAAATGTTAGATAATTAAACTGCGAACTTTACCCAATTATGACAAAAATGAGTAACTTCGATTGAAAAAAAATTAAAATAATTTCAGAATAGCTTATTAACCCTTAGCACTCGAATGGCGACTCCGAGGCACCGCTAAAAATTGCTATACCATTATCAAAAATATTGTTTGGATAATTAAGTTTGTACTTAATAAGTGACTAAACATTTAAATAATGTACGAGGTAATGTATCAATTTCATATGCATAGAGATTAAAAATATCACGTGGAATGGAAATATTCTCGATCGGAAGAAATGTTTGGCTTTTCAGTTGAAACAGCTCCGCAGTGCAAAGGGTTAAAACCAAATAACGGCAGAAAGAAATTTCTATTCGGCCTCTGTATCTTCCGATGCGGACAATTTTAATTTCGCTTAAAGGATTTGCAGTCCATGCAAAATTTACTGTACACGCGAAGTTCTCTAAAAATTCATTCGATTTATTCGATAAATTTTCGCAACGCTTTCCGCTGCTAGTTCCGGTTAGTATAGTTTAACTGCGAACCGCCATCAATCCCGGGCCAAGTGGTCAATCGGCAGGACAAGAGGCCGCTAACGAAATCGGTATCGACGAAGAACGATTCAGGGAACACGGGGCAATTGAAAAATCGAATTATTTTTCTTTTGTTCGATTTATTTTTTGATTTGCCCACAGAGAACTCCATGAATTCCGGGCGCCGATGGCGGCCCGACAGCTCCCTAGAAACCATTTTGCACGGTTCTCAGCACCGCCGTCGACAACACCTTGCTCGAAAATTATAATTTACCCTGTCGATCGTACATTGTCACCGCCATGCTTGATACAGTTCTCCATTGGCAATCGTCACGAAGAATTACCGAATGGTGTAGAACATAGCTTGACGCAACACATTGACAGAAAGTATAGAACAATGAGACCCTGAAGTAACGTTTGCTCGCCACCCTTCGCCTAGTTCTGTCGATGTGTTAGCCACATCTTTGCTTGATTACCCTGTTTCGAGCACTTGTCATGCTACTGTAACGACTATACTACGATAGCGTTCACTCACCCTTTCTGAATCGTTTGTAGAATATTTTCACTATTGTTTGCAAAAAAGTACCTGCTCATTTTCGCGAATATATACGGTTTCACCGATGAAATGTACAGTTGTTTCGCGTCGATAATAACGAAGCGATGTTCTCTAAACTTTACTGAATCGTTAATGGAACATTTTCGCTATTGCTGTTGGAGAAACATTAGCTACTATTCGAGAGTAGATTTTCCTCGTTTTACCATTAAAACCCAGAGCCGTATCGCGGCCGATGTTAATGACTGTTTGTTTCTCGTTGAACAGGCCGCAGTACCAGATAGATAAACGTAGCATGGCCGGCCATCATGGGCAACGCGTGATGGTGAGAACGTGCAACGGTCTCGAATTACGGGATCCATCTTTGTTCGTAGAGACTTCGGCGTCGGAGCTGGTTGAATCCTCCGTTCTATTCCCGAGTCTCGATTCGCAGGACGAATTACACCCTCGGTATCGTAACGAAAACTATCGTAACAGTATATTTAACCAAACAATCCCAATTCCCGATTCTTCGTCATGGCGGAACTGCGCGCGGTTTAATCCTTCTGCACTGTTCCAGTCGGTTCGACAGCACAGCAAACCTTTGCTTTCAATCGTAATCTTTCCCGCAGAAGAATCAAAAATTCTGAAGAAGCTTGAGAGCTAAATGAACTGTCAACTGTCTTCGAATTTCTGAACTTCCTGAACAGTGCGCAACGATTAGAAGACACGTTGATCGCCGGCTGAAACGATTTATTACGTAAAAGGAGAACCGACAAGATTTCTGATGTTATTGTAGTATTAGGAAAATTCATTTTTGAAACTGGACAAGTCATTCCCTCACCCGAATGTGAACGGCAAACGACAGTCAACGTGTCAGAGGAGTAATATCTAGAATTAAATTATGAAGTTGTTGGTTTTGATTGGAATATTTGGAAGTAAATATAATAAAGTGTTCATTCCCGGAAGAAAGAGGGTCGAGATAAGGCGGCCAGTTTTTCTAAGGTTAATCGGTCTTGGTTCGAAGATAATGTGAAAGAATTTCAACGACCAGGGAATTGGAAGCGGTGAATTTGGGAAGCGCGTGCCGCATTCATGGGTCGCCAGCAGCCACGGCCGCACCTCCACCGCAACTCCCGACTGAGGAGAGCGTGGACGCTCTCTGTAACACGCTTCATCATTGGCATCACTGCCCAGAACTGTACAAGGCCATCGAAGGCATTCGTTTCATCGCCGATCATACAAAGAGGGAAGAGGACTCGACTAGAGTACGTTCCCTCATCTTTTTCTTCTCTCGTTTCTGCAGTACCCCTAGTACGGTGATTTCTCTGTACAGGGTGTTCATTCGAAAACCTTCCAGCCGAATATCTCGAAAAGTGTGACAGATATTAAAAAAGTGTAAAACGCGTGTCCAAGGATTTCGCGTCGGAAAGAGGAGGGTAGTATCAGTTTTTTTTTTGGTTGGCGTTTCCATGGTCATTTGAAGATCAACTTTGCTTTTTTTTTTTTTTTTTTTAATAGTAAACCTACATTTTTTATTACGGGATCTTATTGTACGTAAAAATACCAGCAATTTTCGTAGAATACTTTTTTTTATCCGGGCACTAGTTTCGGATATACGTAAAGAGAAGTAGAGCGAGTCGTACTTATACTGCGAGGAAGTTTGTAATTTCTTTATAACTATAACAAATTTTCAAAATGTTCTCCGTTGTTCTCTAAACAATAATACAAACGATTCTCAAGCTAATTCTGAACATTTTCGAAGGTGCCTGTTGGAATAGCTCTACATTCCTATACAATTCTACGACGCAAATCGTTGACGCTTTCTGGTTGCGTTTTATAAACAACAGACTATAAGTGTCTCCACAAAAAGACTTGGTAGCCATTCAATAACACCTCTTCTACCGATCCATCTTAGTGGGAATCGATTGTTTAACCACTGGCAAACTGGTAACGTGTAATGCGAGGGAGCACCATCATGTTGGAAGTACAAAAGTTCTTCACTTAACAAAAACTTGCCGTTTTCATCTCTTTGGTTTTCAAGACTTTTTGTTATAAGTGGACCAATAATGTCGTCCAGTAAATTAAAATACAGATTGCCATTCAAATTCTCCTGGAAAAACAGAGGACCTATAATAGCATTTCTTAAAATGCCTGCCCAAACATTTATTTTTCCCGGCCATTGAGTGTTACTTTCTCTAATAAGATGTGGATACAAAGAGTATCCTACGAAAATTGTCGGTCTTTTTACGTACAATAAGATCTCATAATAAAAAATATAGGTTCCCATTTGAAAAAAAAGTTAACCTTCAAATGACCTTGAAAACTGATACTGTCCTCCTCTTTCCCCCTCGAATTTCTTTTTTAATATCTTTCATACTTTTCGAGATATTCGGCTGGGAAGTTTCCAAATGAACACCCTGTATATGTCGCCAAGGCCTGGATGATAAACGGAATTATCCCCGTTGCCGCCAAGCTCGAGAGGCCTGAGGCACCGAGGATTGTAAACATAACACACTGCTCGGGCTTGTCTCCTAGACGATACACGACGCTGGCAGGGCCCGTGTTGTTGACATACAGTAGCGGACAAAAGTTTAAGACGAAAAGAAAAGAAGGAAGTAATAATTCAATTGACATGAAAAAACATAAACACAGTGGTTTTATTTTGGTAGTAACAGATGAATAGTTTGTTTACATATTGACAACAAAAATTTTTATTATGTTTCTGAGCATAATAGTAATAATATGCAAAAGAAAAACAAATCTACATTATATTTTCATGGTCAAAAGTTTAAGACTATGTATAAAAGAAACATTTTATTCGAAAAATGTGTGAAATATTTGTTTTATTTTAATAATTTGTCCAAATTCCATTATTTTTTATCACCTCGGCACATATTTTCGACATCGAATCTACTAATTTTTGACATTTTTCAACAGGAATGTTATTCCAAGCCGTTTGTATTATAGAGTAAAGTTTATTAAGATTTTTTGGTTTATAATTTGCCACACTTTTCTTTACTATACTCCATAAGTTTACAACCAGATTTAAGTCTGGTGACTGCGAAGGCCACGGTGGTACGTTAATATTTTCTTCACGAAAAAAATTTTTTACAGTTCGGGCTGTGTGTTTTGGATCATTATCCTGTTGGAATATGAAACTATGAGTCATATTATTGTGTGCATATGGTAACATGGTATTCTTCAACACGTCTATATACTGGAAACGGTCCACAATTCCATGTATACGACTTATTGGTCCAGGGCCGTTGCGAGAGAAACACGCCCACACCATAACGCTACCACCCCCGTGTTTAATTGTGGGTAAAACGCATTGTGGTTTCAAATCTTCACCAATTCGACGTCTTACATATTGTAACCCATCAGAAGCAACACGATTAAATTTTGATTCGTCTGAAAATAGTATTTTTTGCCAATCTTGACTTGTCCAATGCTCGTGAGCTTTAGCAAACGCAAATCGCGTTTTCCGATTTTTGGAAGTGAGCATTGGTTTCTTCCGGGGTCTTCGTCCTCTTAAATGGAAATTTTCCAAACGACTTCTAACAGTTCTAGCACTAATGTTTGTGTCACTGTTCGTGTTTATTTCAACTGCAATATCACTTGCAGAACGAAAGCGGTCCTTTTCGCATAAGCGGTGAATCCGACGATCCAGTTTCGCAGTTGTTTTCCGAGGTCTTTCGCTTCCCGATCGATCAGAATATTGACCAGTCTTTAAAAATGTGTACCACACTTGCTTACAAGCCGTTTCTGATTTATTTACAAGACTTGCTATTTTGGAAAATGTCATTTTTTCTTTTCGTAGTCTTCCAATTTGCTCTCTTTCGTTTGGTAGCAAACTCCGAGATTTACCCATACTTTTCTCCCCTGTATATAAACTTCAATCAACGAAAGGTATGCCAGACTCCGATTTCAAAATTTATATAGCAAATTATAGAAAGAACGTAATAGATGTTGCTTGTTAGACAGATCGTCTTAAACTAATGTCCGCTGCGCACAAACGTTCAGAGGAAACAAACGACTGAAACTTCTACATTGTTTACATTTGACGATCACAACATTGAGATGAAGGAGATGAAACATATACCTGTCTTACTTTGAAATATCAAATAGAATAGAAAGACAGTACTTGTATATTACGCGTATAATCAAAATCGCGTATCATCGTCTTAAATTTATGTCCGCTACTGTATATCGAGAATTCACTGTATCTGCCCTTGCTCCAGAGAAGATTTGTTTTTACTGGTCACATGGAGGATGACGTTTTGTTTCAGGTGAAAGAGGATTGGAAGTATGTCGCGATGGTTCTCGACAGGCTATTCCTGTGGATTTTTACACTAGCCGTGTTCGTCGGAACGGCGGGCATAATTCTTCAGGCGCCGACGCTGTACGACGACCGTATGCCGATCGACGTGCGGCTATCCGAGATCGCCTCCACCACTGCCAAGCCACACATCGTCACGAGCCTCTGAGAGACAATTGTTGATTTTTTTCGTTACATCCACGTGCAACGCATGCCCACGTACACACAGTACATACACATATACAGTACATATAAATCTATATATATACATGAATACATGTACCGCAGAGACGCGCAAGGAACAAATATAAAATGCGTTCACGTTGACCAGGGGCTATTTACGAACGACACCCAGAACACACATATTTCTCTTCGATCAATTTCACCCGCGGATTGTACTGTGCAGGGTGGAACTGACCAGGGAACATACTCAACTTGCACAAACCCATTCTCAACATACTTATGCGAGCCTTCGAATGAATTACGGGCTAGAGAGGTAAGAACAACCCTCAAACTTGGGGCTGGGGTTAACGACATATTTTTTACGGTATGTTAGACTGTAAAATGTCGAACAGTACAATTTTTTCTCGAATGGCGAATTTAGTAGCATTTTCAAGAACAAAATCATTTGTTTAGAAATACTGAAAATTTGTCCCTTTAAGAACTCGCACGAGTTTCATCAAAATCGGCTTGTGCAATTTGAACACGTTCCCCGAGAGACAGATATATTAAGAAAAGTTTGATCGCACTCCTACTGTTCTCCGAACAGACGATTGCAGATTGCAGATCTTATGCACTATGTCAGAAAAATGAGAATGATTAAAAATTCAACTGAATTTCTATGAAACGATTTTATTTCACGTAAAGATCCGCAGTCTACTGACAGCATGCGAGGGACGGAAGTGGGAGAAGTACTGTGGTAAATAACTTGTATTAATCGGGCTTCTGCGACACGAATTTTCACGTCCACCCTGTAGAACAAGGAGTGTAATCCGCGTGGACACACCCGACTATGAGGATGTAGGTTGAAGAAATTTCAGGCGGGATAAAATGATGCGTCAAGGTGGCTAGTTCTTCTCCCGTACCGCGTAATCCGTTTTTGCTCTGCCTATATACGTGTGTTGAAAAGCAATAAGGATAAACCTACATGCACAAGCTCACTATTTTTCAAAGAAAGAAGCAAAGCGATCCATAGCGGAGAATGTAGCCTTGGCGGATGAAATTTGTCCTTGACACGATTGTTTCTCTATGTGAAATTGTTTGAATAGACTTCGGTTGATCCTGCGAATTGACTAATTACTAGACGGGGATCGATTGTCTTCCTGCGAGGGCTTCTACAAACGAAACGAAGCTGACATTTGTTACGATTAATTTATTAGCGATCCATACAGCCGCGAGCCCTGCTATTGCACGGGATCCGCAAGTTTCACGGACGTTTGCTCTTTCTTCGTTTGATCTTCGAAGCTCAATTCGTTTGTAACGCGCGAACAATAGCCGTAGATTACGATTACTTTGCAATAGGAGATGAAACAGAATCCCTGTTTCTCGTCCCTGGTGTTAACGACTGAAAGACTTAAGCCTCGACGAGTCTTCGATTTTTCGCGCGCGAATTCAACGATTCCGATGGCCGATCAATGGCGGCAAGGATTCTCAATGCATACGCACACGCACACGGACACGGCCAGAACGTGGAGATGCGAGACAGTGGAAATAGAAGGTTCGCTGATCTCTGGGTGCTCAACAACAGGCTTCGAATAGCAGATCGTTAACGAGTCATGTTTTGCAGAAAGCAAGATTCTTCATTTTGGAAAATAAACTAGCTTGATTTCCCGTTTGAGAATAGCCTACAGCCTGCGAGAGAACACCCAGAGAGCCCTGACGTGGGTCCAGTGTTGCCAGACGAGGGGAGGGAGCACGAATCAAGGGGAAAATGTTAGCCTCTCTCTCCGCCAGTACCGGAGTATGCACGACAATGACGAAACGCGTCACGTGACCGGGCCGTGGCGGAAGCGTGGGGGGAATAGCTCGGTAGTAGGGGAAATTAGAGTGGGGGAACGAGTCTCGATCTGGCGACACTGCGCGTGGGACAATCGGAGAGACGATGGAAAAGATGCAGCCCTTCAGAGAGGAAAATCGAACCGGATTCTTGTTCTGCTCGCGTGTGCAAAGGTATCGGTCGATTCTCGTTAAAAAATTATTTATTAATTGATATTTGAACAGTAACGGAATTTCTCTATGACAACTAAATTTTTCTGTGGTCAATTATAGAAACTCGAAGGTCCGAATATTTCATTGTACTTTGAACGTTTCTGAAAACCACATAAATATCCGAAACTTGTATTCTACTATCTATACTGAGGGTATTTCTTTCGAATGCGGCACACTAGCAGAACAAGAAACGTGTTCGTGCAGAGACACATTGGAAGCGGTCCAGCTCCATGATTTTATTGTTAGTATCGCGGATAAAAAGAGAGATTATAAAGTTCCAAAACAAGGTATTAAAATTCTAAGAGGAAAAGTGGGTGACCGATGCTCGTGTATAACGTAGTAACTAATACGGAGCGATCTAAAGAGAGTTCGATTTCATGCCAGTCGCATCGAGATGCAACTCACGCATGTCCTGTGTCTTTAGAACAAGTAAGAACAATGAAATCGCAGAGTCATCGTAATTCTAGAACCACATTGAAAATGCTCAATTTGTATTGCCTTATAAAAATAACAAGGCTGCATTCATTCTACTTTTGCTAAAGTTAGATTAATACCTACCGATCTGAATCTATAAATCTATTCGATACTTTTCCACGGACAGCATCGTCGCTATAATTCCAATGTTTACGAGATAAAGAAAATATCTCAGATCAGCCATTTCGACTGGTTAGATCGTTCTGTAGGAGTGTGAATGTAAAAGACACCGAGGAAGTAGGATCAAACGGCGAAACAGGGGGAACAGGTTTTAAGGGGGGGGGGGGAATGATCGATGCGGATGGCACGAGATCGAGCGAAGCCTGTTGCAGACTCGGGAACAGGGACAGACCGAGGATCACCGTTTCCGAAATTTACATCGAGAGCCTGTAACAATGGGGCCATATTTTCACAAAATAAAAGAAACAAAAAAAGGGTTTGGGGCAGGGGCGGGGAGGGGGTTGGATAGGTGGTAACAAACAAATTCTAAATGTCCGCGGCCACGTTTAGCGGCGGAGAACGCGGAAAGAGACGTGGCACAGACGAATAAACAAACAAACAAACAAAACAGAATATGGAACACGGTTGTGGGCCTAAGAAAGTTTAACCGACTCAACTTTTATTGCTCATATATACGTATATATGTTTGTAATAAGGAAACTTTCGTAATCGTAAACTCGTTCCAGCACCACCGTGGACGTTCATTAGAAAACTTTACACACAGCGCGTGCACGACGAAAAAGCGGAGAAAGTGAGGGAGCGAGAGAGAACGCGAGAGAAAGAGAGAGAGAGAGAGAGAGAAGAGTGTACGAGCCGCAATTGTTTATTGTACAAGACCGCGTTCGAATAATTTATCGTCTTCCTCGAGATACGAAATTACAATTTACTTTTTCCGACGGGCAGATCAATCATGCGTTTACTCGATTCGCTGCTGCCCTCGCCAAAGAAATTAGCAGAGAAACGATAAAAAAGAAAAAGAATCGAAATGGTAAAATCCACAAAAAAAAAACGAGATAACGAAAAAGATGTAGAGTCTGATCGGTAAGCCGCTATAGTTAAGTATATGTGAGTAGCCACGATACGTCTTAAAAAAAAAAAAAAAAAGAGAAAAAAAAAGAAGCGACAACAAAAAGGTACCATCATTTTTGGAGAGAGGTTTCTTCTTCGATGGCGTTCCTTGGTTCGATGATCGTAGAGCCTTTCGATCCATCCTTCAGATTGGTACACCGATCGATCGATCGATCGCAGCCTTGGACACATACACGCACACGTACACACATACACGTACACGCTACACACCCCTGATTCGTTTCAGCGAATTTTGCGAAGCCACAAGTGTCCACGAGATGTAGAGATTCTTTTCAATTTTGTACACTAGGCCCTCCATGCCGTACATTATTAGAGCCTTAATGTTATCAACGTTTGTAATAAAGAGGTTTTACTTCGAACGAGAATGCTGAACACCATGCGAGTTTCGTGTACGAACGCGCTGCGCAAGTATTGAAAAATCCCGAAGACGAAGGACTAGAATTTTTTGGTACACGATTAACCCTCCGTACCCTATGCCGGAGTCATTCGTGACCCGCCGCAGTGGAGACAAGCGACCGTCGATATGTACAATTTTATTCCGATATAAGCCGAAGCTTTTTATTTCGAAATAAGAAAATCCCCTCTTCTTCATCCGAAATACGACAGAAGCCGGTCCCGAGCAGTCGTCTTATATCGAACGAAAACTGTCATGAAATATACCTAGAATCGAAATATATCCTAGAGAAATATATCCTAGAACTCGCAGGAGGATCGATTAAAAATTATCCAGCGATTCGATGGCCTCCGGTGTAACGCTCGGGGTTGATAACAATCCGACACGTGCCGTTATTTATCACAAAATTTTTCAATACTTTCGCGAGCCAGCATAGACAAGCTTGAGCACGAACGAACCGGAGAAGAAGAAGGAAAGATGAAGAAGAGGACGAAGAGAAAGAGAATAGAGGCTTGTCGTGTGATCGTTGCACTGGTACGAACTTTGTGCAGGTTTGTCTCTTTATTTGGTACAACTGTTTTGTTTGATTTTCAATTGTCGTTTGAGCGTTGCGTGAAACCGATCCGCAAGAATGAACGAGCGGAGGGAGGGGAGGGGTAGAAGGAGGAATAAAAAGAAAAACTGATTACACGTTATTACGGAAGTAAACGCAGTGATAGTTTCTCAACGTAAGTTAAAACAATTTAAACGATATACATATATAAATATTATAAATAACCATTACACACACGATAAAACAATATGGCAGCAAGATATTTTGTGAGTGGTGTCTATAAGTTCGATTATAAAAACCTAACGTAAATCGGACAGTTGTCTATCGTTCACGAGAGAGAGAGAGAGAGAGAGAGAGAGAGAGAGAGAGAGGGAGAGAGAGACAGAAAACGAGTGTCTAAGTATAATTGTGTGCGAGAGTGAGAGAATGAGAGAGCGAGACTGAGAGCGCATGAGAGAGAAGAAAAGAGTGAAAGGTACGGTAGAGGGTGGGATTTTATAAATGGTGTTGAACTTTTAACGGTCGTCATTCACATGAAATGGCCTTATTCAGCACTCAGATTCACAACGCATTTCAGGGAAAGAAGCGTTTGCTGTATTAACAAACAAACAAACAAAAAAAAAAAAAGCAACAACAACAACGTAGTCTATAATCATCGCAGCGAATAACCGGGTTCTGTGTAGCGCACAATCGATCGACATTATGATTAAACGAGAAAACTTTTATCATCGATCCGATTCTGTACCATCACTTTTTACACACGATTTTGTTAACACGAGTTGAAACAATGTATCTCGTTTCACGGACTAACATTCTCGGGACTGCGACGAGAATGATTTCTAGACGTCAACGTTCATTGTTTGCGTGTAAGTCGTTCTTTGTCGACGTACCGTTCAGCTTCTCAAACGTTACAGATTATTCAAGCGTTCATTTTTCTACAAGCTATTCCGAGATGAGCGTCCATCTTTTCGTCTTCATTAGACTTCCGTGTCGCGAGAGTACAAAGAAAAATTCGGTATTGAAAAATTGGGAGAATGAACTATTTAATTCTTTGCGACAACAACTCGAGCATGCGTTTATTTATTTTGTTTACAAGAAACAATTACCCTGTCCAAACAAGAGTTGCGTGGGTGGTGTCATAATTGCCAGCAGGCTTTTTAAAGAACTGAATGGTGGACGTCCTGGTTCTCGTTCGTTAATCTAGGACACAGTGAAACGTAGTTAACAAACGCTCATCTCCGAATAACCTGTCGATATTGTCTCACGGAGAAAAGGACGCGATTGTAACAGCTGTAAAGATTCGCGATAGGATCTCTCTGCGTTCAGACATTGTCGTAACAGTTAAGGTCGCTTCAGTAATTTTTAATATTAATTGTTGTCTGATCGGGAACCGCGTTATACATTTGTATAATGCAACGTGTTACGTACGTATAAGTTTCTAAACCGATGTTTTAACGATTTTTAGAAATACGGCGATATATTATCGAGGTGTGTACGTTGTCGGCGTATTGAATACAATTTTATTCGAACAACGTTCGTTTATAATATTTTTCATTAAACTGTATAACATCGTGGAACAATTCAGCCTAAATACATGTACTATATTTTATTGACACAGTCCAGAATGATCGGAAATAAAACTTTATATATCTAGGAACAGCGTGTCACTTGTTCATCATACTTATTCTCTTCGTTCCATGCACAGTTCTCGCAAACATGAATCTTTCGCTCATTGTTCTCTTCGAGAAGATCGATCTTTAAACATTTGCGATCCGCTTCTCTTATTACGTCGATTAAAACAGTCTTTACGTTAACCAGTTCAAAACCCTGATCCCACTATACCACATAGGTATACCGATTAATTATTATTTTATAATATAATTACGCTGTGGATCGTATGCGTTTACGACAATAATGACTAGGTGAAACTTAAAATGTAAAAGAGCAGAAAGATTAGAAATCTTTAGGAATATCGATATATAATTTTCAACAGATTAAAAGGAAAACACATCTTTATTTTGCATAAAGATCCGCAGTGTATGCATAATCGATGATACGACGAGTATGCATAGAAATGAGGTATGAGAGTATGATAAAACGTTAAGTAGTTTAAATTCTGCTTTCACCGTGCTCGTAATTAGCGTATTAACAGTTATAAAATCTCAGTGTTTTAACATGCTGACTGGAACCGTTTTCATTGAGTAATTACGCACAAGTGTCGAGTATTAATATTTATACTATTATTATGTCACATTGATATCAAGACAAAGCAGCTTCGATATCGTATAATTACCGTAACTCAAACGATACATATGGTAAAACTATACGCATGCAAGATAGGTATACACGGTATCCCAATAAAAGCGAAAAATTGGGACACCTGTTATCACTGACTTTTATATTATCACAAAATGCACAGTCGTTTACCGAGCAAAATTCGACGAATAAATTAATATCACGATGTGTCGTTAAACGCTTCAAGTTGAATGGTAACTGTGCAAGATCGCTTTTTTGATTAATCAATTTGATATGAGCACACTGTATTGTCGCTAGCATTATAAGCGTACAAATGGTTCAATTTTGTACCTACAAAAGCGTAGAAATTCTCCAATACTGCTTTTTGTATTAAAAAACCGATACGATTTTATATATACGTGTCCATTGTAGAATATTTTCCACGTGATTCTTTTTATCCATTTAACTCGATACGCATGATAATACTTTGTACATAATATAATATTATTAAGTATCCAAAAACAGATATATTTCAATGAAGAATACGTAAAACAATAGGGTGTAAAATATTGTCGAATTATTTAAAATCGAAATCAAATTCATGAATTCGTGTAACATTCATTCGAGTATGTCTCAGACTTCGTGCATAAAAACTTCATTAGGTCTTTTATTTTTTTTTTCCCATCCCCAGCAACGTTCGATTTCGTAGTATTGGTCGTGATCTGATCATTTTGTACATTGCTAGTCTCCTCCATCGGGTCTATTTCAGGTGTTTTCGATTCATTTGGATCGTTCGTTAACGCGGACTCGTTTTGCCTAGCCTGCCGAATTCTCTTTAATTTCTTTTTAATAGCAAAAGCGCCTGAAATTTTAATCGAATAACCATTAAGTACAATTGATAGCACAGTACAACACCGTTACAGCGACAATAGTGCAATATTGCTATACTCACAGAGCATGGTCTGCAATAGTTCAGTCTTGTTACATCTATGTACAACTTTTTTCAAGGAATCCCGATGTCTCTTTTGGATTCCCGCGAGTTCAATCGCCTCTCTTGTTGGAGGTGGAAATAAACATATCTCGAGCCAATGTACAGCTCTTGCGCATCCGATCAATCGGAACCATATCTGGAATATTAATTCCATATAGTAGAACCTCGTTTATAAATAATAATTCCTTTGAAGAAAATATGTGTTCTCGTTTAATAATCAATATTACCGAATCTATGCATTCTACCGCAAACCATAGCCATAAACCGAGTTCCCCTTGTGTATAATTGGTCTTCTCTGGCAATAGCATTAATTTTGGCACAAACAGTACATATAAATATGTCCTGAAAATTGTGTTCATTAGAGACGGCTTTCAAGAAGAAATTTCAAAGAAATATGTAATTGTTAGCTAACCAGCTGCGACAGTGAAGGAAAAAGAACACTTTAGGTAGTATCCTTCCACCGGGTTGAGGTACGCACAACAAAATTCTGCAGACATTTATGATAATGGTATCAACTGCCTTATAGTACAGGAAGCTGCTCACAATTGTACACCACCTATAAAACAAATCCTACTCGTAAGTCTCATTGAGGAAAAATAATTGATTTCAATAGAGTATTACAACGTATTAGACAATCCAATATAAATGAACAAGCATAGCATTAAGAAATGTATAACTGAATAAGATAATAAATTCATGTCCTTTTGTATATTACTTTTCTTCATAAGGATTCATGACGAACGACGAAAACATCAAGTTTGTCAGGCCTTTGATCCAAGATCCATTACAAAAAATCTCTATTCCTGCTCGATGAAAATAAAAGCTCCTATGCAGAAGTACTCCTAGCTCCTCGTGGGTCACTTTCTGCTCGTCTGAGAAGATGTTTACAGTCGTGATCGTGGATGATTTCAGATAGCACACGCTACCAATGCAAAATCCACAATTCCACACAGCTTCAATTATTCTACTCCTCTGCATCAATGGTATATGCATACGGCGCAGTAGCGACTGTGTTAATAAATGAAATGTGTCAGGCTTGTTAGCCTTTCTCGGCACGCTTTGCAATTAACCCAGAATAAACACACATTCGACAAATATTAAGTCATCCCATAATATAAACCATGGTACTTACGTTAAGGCACTTTTCGTACATGAAGTACAAGATCACCCAAAATAGAATCAGGTTCCCGAGGAGGACGTCGACTTTCCTCACTTTCGTGTCGGTGATGTGCTGCACACCCGAAGCCTTTTTGTCCCAAAGATTCGGAACCACCGGTTTAAATTCGCTGACATCGAAAAGCGGGTCCAGCCCGATGGACCAGATGAAGGCAACCTCCTCCAACATTTTCAACCTATTCGATGTCTATCTATTTCGATTGATAGCCTTCAGTGGGTGGAATTCATTACTCTATAGTCGTGGGTTTTATAGACAACGCATTGTTTAGTGACGAAGGCAATATGTATTGATGAAAGATTTCGAATCTATTCGGCGACACAGTTCGCGTGCATCTGAATGCACTTTCACTGATATCAGAGCAACTCCATCTAAACAGACCGTGTGCAGTAGTACAGTCGGCCTCCGCGAAGCGCGCGCCAGAATAATATTTCAAATTTAAGTTGTTCGAGGATTTACTAGACCACTTGTATAATTTAGAAAGACAACGTAAACCCTCACCCACCTCCACGTAACATTTTCAATCTATACTCGCAGCGAATTAAATAGTCCTTAACGATTCTTGAAAGACGTATTCAATTTTTTAAGACTTGCAATGCTTGGAATAAGTAGCGCAAGAATGATTCTTGCTTTATTTGCCATAGGACAAAATATAAATTCTGGCGAGGATCTACTGGTTAACCTCTATATTTGGAGATATTTTTCAATAATATTTACTTCACGAAATCATTTACATTTATTAAACATCCATTTTTATCTAACAGTAGTTCAAATTTCCCGCGCTTTGTTTGGGCCTCCGTACAGCGCCAATCCACGTAGCGGCAAAACGCTCAAACTGGTAGACAAACATTACCGGCAGTTCAAGTGTGGCGGTTGTGGATAATGTAGATTTCTGTATCGATTAAATTGTTTATATTTAGTCGTTAACATTTATTTTGTTTTTGGTTTCCTACCAACAAAATTATTGACATAACAAATTGCAACAGATTAAAATACATACTGAAAGAGATAACACGTCTTTTATTTGGAGAAATATATTACACTCCTACAATTTTGTGACCCCGTCGGGGTCACCCCGACGTGATCCTTTTTAAGAAAGAAGGATACCGCTTCATCATTCCCCAACAAGAATTGAAGAGAGATCAAATCAAGATCTTATTACGGAGACGGATAAGGATTTGGTAGAAGACGAATTACCTTCGACAAGTCAAGTCAACAATTTTAGTCAAATCAATGCAACATCAATGGTTAAACTTCCACCCTTTTGAAAAGAGAATCCGATAGTGTGGTTTACCCAGATTGAGGCAGCCTTCCCGGAATCTCCTCTGACGATACCAAATACCGGTATACTATAATTAATTTCGATAAGACAGTTCTTCCTTTTGTTTCCGATATTTTAAACAATCCTCCAATTAAAGATGAATATGAAACTCTTAAAACAAGAATTATTAACGAAAAACCGTCAAATTTCTTACAAAAATTAAGAAATTTGGCAGGTGGTTTGTGTAGCGAGAGTGTTCTAAAAACATTGTTTCTGGAACAACTACCAGAAAATATTCGAGGAATTTTAGCTATTAGTGAAGTACAAGAGCTTTCCAAATTGGCTTATCAAGCTGATAAAATTGTAGAAGTATTAAAATCAAGTAACATTTGTAACATTACTTCAAAAGAAAATTATACTTCTAATCCGTCACAGGAAGAAATCAATCAGACATAAAATTCACAGATTCTGGAGTTACGAAAACAAATAGAAGTTTTAAATATTAATTTTCGAAGAAATAATTACAAAAATAGATCAAAATATAGATTTTTTAGGAGAGATAGAAGCATTTCAAAGCCAAGATTTCGAAATGAAGAACCTTTATGTTATTATCATCAAAAATTTAGAGAAAATTCCTTTAAATGTAAAAAACCCTGTTCTTGGAGTGGAAAGGATAAAAGAGATCGATCAAATGAAGGGTTAGAGGAAAACTAAGAAAGCTGTCTGGAGTACAGACGATCCATGATAGCTCAAATATTAATTATCGTCTGACGATTGCCGACAAGACGTCAGGTATGAGATATTTAATTGATACTAGTTCTGATATTTCGTTGTTACCAAGGAAAATGTTAAAAGGAAAGTTGACGGAAACAAATCTTATAGTTTTTGCTGCAAATGGTTCTGAGATTAAAACATATGGTCAAAAATTAATTATTGTAGAGGGATTACGCAGAAATTTTACTTGGGGATTCATTTCAGCTGATGCCGTAATGCCGATAATAGGATCAGATTTTATAGGTCATTATAATCTATTAGTAGATTTAAATGGCAAAAGGGTTTTAAATAAAGAGACAAAATTACAATCATTTGGAATCTTGAAGCGAGTATTATTACAAGAATATATTGATATTACTAAACCGGTTAGGAAAGAGATTGTTGAAAAAGATGTTTATCATGGACAGCCGAACAGTGTCAGTACTGAAAGATTGAAACCCGCCTACTTTGAAAATTCAGAACAAGATGAAAATTTAGAAGAAATTGCGGATACTTCTTCATTTTCCAATAAAGGACAACTTATAACTTATTCTGGACCAAAAGAAAAAGAAAAAAGAAAACAAGATTTGTAGAGTTCCATGTTTAGAAAATATTGTCAAAACTCAGAGGGAAGTAATGTGGCGGTTGTAGATAATGTAGATTTCTGTATCGATTAATTTGTTTATATTTAGTCGTTAACATTTATTTTGTTTCTGGTTTCCTACCAACAAAATTATTGACATAACAAATTGCAACAGATTAAAATGAATACTGAAAAAAATAACACATCTTTTATTTGGAGAAATATATTACACTCCTACAAAAGGACGCGGAGGGCGCCATCTCGCGGTGACACCTGAAAATACGAAGTGGATGGAAAAATATCAACAGTCGATAATAGTTGGCTAACGGTTTGACAGTTTTGCCGCTACGTGGCATGGCGCTGTACGGAGGCCTGAAAAAAGTGCGGGAAATTTGAAATATGATAAGATAGAAATGGATGTTTAATAAATATAAATGATTTCATGAAGTAAATATTATTGAAAAATATCGATAGAAAAGAGTAGGCAATGGTAGATCAGAGTTGCTGTTGATAATTCCTGATTAACTCCAAGAACAAGAAGAATGACCTTCTAGCTATGGAGGCCGTCCGTTCCAGCCGGAGTCCCCAGCTCGAATGACAGACTTACTGCGCTCGCCGAGCACAATAGGTGCGCAATGCGCAGCAAAGCGCAACGAGTCCTCCCCCACTTCCACTAATTTCGGTAGATCTCGATCGCCGTGAGAATTAATGATTGATAAAATTATTTCTAACTGGTTAATATTTACAACAATTCCCCTCGCTAAAAAGCACCCTTCTCTAAAAAGAAAAACACGAGTTTCGAAAAATACAATCTTTATTAATTTAATATAGCACAGTACATCAGGTTATTTCAGGAGCTTTTAAACATTATGTGCCCCAACATATGTAAAACAAATCCACGTACATTTGAATATTATTCGCCCGACATTTTTATTACGAGGACGCAATAGGTACAAAAGTATTTCCACTTTGTGCGATTTCGTCTATCTGTCGAAGAGATGGTAGCCTTTCCTGACACGATGACAGGCTTTCCCTGTCAATGACAGCTGCGTTTGAGATCCTTTGCCAGGAAAGCAATGTTAATCGACTTTGTTGTAGGCAGCTCTTCCTCTTTTGCGTCGTTTCTATCGTGTATATTTGTACAAACGAACTACATGTTTACACAACGAAATATCTACAGTAGTTGCCAAAACCTCAGTCAGGGGAAAGTAGCCGAATTTGTACCAGCACCTATGTTGGACTCAATTTTCAAATCTTGGTTAATTAGTATGATACATTAGGCTACTCTCTCGTACACGTACAATGGAATAACTAATTTTTCTGGTCAGTTTGTTCCTTGTACAACGTTTTCAAGTCCGAGATCGAACCCGTTCCGCCATTGGACAAAGGAGGTCGGCTTATCCTCTGCACGGTGTACTTTTTCGCAAAACCGGAAGGACTCTTCTCGTTAGAGATGTCTTCTATCGAGGCCTCGTCCTCGGAGGACTTCACCATCCCTTTGCTCCACTTGGACAGCCATTCGCTGGCCTCGGTCTAAACGAAAGCACTAAATTAGGAACCCCGAAATTCGGCCGCACATGTCGTAGCTCTCCTTCGAAGATCGATCGATCCTACCTTTTTCCCTTGAGTCTCCGCGGTCGTCGCTCCTTGCTTCGCTTTCTCTTCAGTCTTCTTCAACTTCTCCAATTCCCTCTGCAACTTCCGTTCCGTTTGATACTTTGCGACCGCCTGCGCCAGTGGTCCGAGCTCGCCCCTCATGGCCGCGTTGAACATCGCCTGATTAAAAAGAAACTCATTTTTTAACATCGCGGGACTTTGAACACATATTCTTCGTTCTGTTCCAGACACGAAAAATTGGATAAACCGACGACGCTGTCTTCGAAGCGTAGCGATTACTCACGTTTCGACGCCTCTTCGAATCGGCATTTCCGATCGGTTCGGTTTCGGTTTGCGGGCCTAGCTCGAGCAATATCTGAAAATCTGCGTGCTCACCGAGACGAAAGCCCACGCCCACTCTCGAGTCGGTGCCTGCAAAACCAAACTCGATAAAAAAGAATCAAAGCGCTGTGAGTTTTGAACGTAGAATGGAAATTGAAAGAAGTAGCAACGTTGCAGACGTCGTGTCTACTTTATCGTTTATACAGGGTGTTTCACCTAACTCGATTATCTAAAATATCTTGCTTGTTTTTTATGATAGAGAAACAAGTCAGAGGATAACATTAGTTGGTTTAGAGTGGCAAATATTATGATAGACAAAAAAATTTGTTCAAGGTTATATTTCTTGAGATTTCAAGGTCATCGAAGTTTGTTTTAAATGGAATAATATATTTTTATTATCGCTATATGATAGCCAAGGTCAAGACGAATCCAACGACCTGTAATATTATGACCTTTGCGTGACCTTGAGTTTGTTATTACCAATGCTTCCACGGCACACATTTATACTCCATCGACGCTGGTGTACAACTTGTCGAAGCCATTTCGGGTTTTCAGTGCACCAATAATGCATATTATGTGTATTCAGTCGTCCATGGTTAGAAAAAGTAGCTTCGTCAGTAAAGAGAACGTCATAAAAGAAATGTTCATTTCATTGTATTTGCTGCAATGCCCATGTACAAAAAGCAACACGATTCTCATAGTCGTTGCCATAAAGCACCTGATGTAAGGAAATATGGTATAAATGAAATTTATTACGTTGCAATATTCGGCACACACTTGCTTCGGAAATGCCTAAAGAAAGTCCAATTTTTCGACAACTTGTAGTAGAATCAATATTGACTGTAGCCAATAAAAAAAGTTTCGGCACCTTCTCCATTAGCACGCTTTGATCGTTTTCTGTGCAGTGATTTAATACTCCCTGTTTTACAAAAAAATTGAACTATGCGGTCAAACCTTTGTAGAGAAGAATGATTTTTCTCAGGGCTTTTATCTGCGTACAGTTGAGATGCTTGTACTGAGTCATTTTTTGCCCCACCATAAACTAAAAACATGTCTATCTTTTCTGCATCACTGTGCACCATCGTTTCAGAGAAGTAACGTTATCTTTCACAATCGAATAAATCCCGCTGAATTTCTCGAAACGTACTGATTAGAGTCACCGAAACCAGAAGAAGTTGTATCAGTCTTTACAATTTATTGTGAGCGTGTTTACAGTCACCAGTCAAGGTTCAAGAACATTTCTTGAAACCCTAGGGAAATCATGTCATCGTTATTTCACTATTTACATCAAGTGCCATACTTTTATGAATTTTTCATACTCAAGGTCACGTGAGGGTTATAATATTACAGGTTGCTGTAATATTATAACCTTGTTATTATAACCTTATATAAATATAACCTTGAACAAATTTTTTGCCCCTCTGAACCAACTAATGTTTTCCTGTGACATTTTTTTCTATCGGAAAAAAACAAGCGAGATATTATAGATGCTCGAGTTAGGCGAAACAGCCTGTATATATAACTGTGTAATACCTTCCTTAAATTCAATATCAACTAAATAAAGAACACCATTGGATTAACGTTAAGATCAAAGTGTGCTCGCTCGATCAGCAATTAGTGACCACTGCTTAGGGATCCAATTACTGTGGGGGCACCGATTACGGTGCCTACATTAATTCTACTTATTTTTAAAGCTTAGTGGATCAAATAACAAATATATTAACTGATTTTAATGACAGAAACGTAATATTTCTTTTTTAATATTCGTTATGCTTTAAAAATAAGTAGATGTAATGTTCAATATGCTTACAGCGTTCACAGATTCTGTAGCTGATTCGCGAATCACTTTCGACAGCCACAGGAAAAGAGCACGCGTCCTGTGTTATCGGTTAACAAAATTATCGGCGTTATCGTGTCCATCGAGCAGAGTATAGGCCGGAGTTAAACGAGCAACGGAATTAAACGCGCGCGCCAGCAGTGAAAGTGGTTCGCGTGTTCGCTTGGCACGAGAACCTCCTGATTAGCCGAGGCGGGGTACCGACTTCGCGAGAAAACGGTGTTCGTGAAAACTATGACACGTGGGCGTGACGCAATCGCCGTTACCTTTCTTAATCGGCGGAATATTCGAGTAGATCAGCGAGAGGATGGTGGGCAGCTCTTCGGGGATGATCAGGCACGAGGTGTCTGAAACGATTTCGAAGTTTCTTTAGATAACTGTTTTCGCTCGTAAAATACCTGGCCCGGTCGAAACCGATTGGGCCCGAACTCCACTTTCGATTTCGATGCTTTCCGATTCAACGAATCGTCTTCTTTGCCGAGAAACATCGCGTGTTGCGTGCAGTCACTCACGTAATTGGTCAACATTCAAGATTGGATCGAAGGATGCTCTTCCAAAAGAGATTTGGTCTATTAGGCGACTTGGTCAAATGTGCATTTTTATTTGACCAGGATTTTGAAAGAGAAAACGAAATTTTTTTAGTACTGGATTTACTGTTGGAAATTGAAAGGGATAGAACAACACTGAAAATATTCATTAGCCAAATTAGTTTTCTGATGTGTCAGAACACCCGATTGATGGTTCACTGTTTCATCCAGAACAAATTTCCCGAATAATAACGAGAGTTAACGTTAACAAAAATTGAAAGAGTTTTTCGAAATTAAGGTACGCTATTTCATGTCTTTTTATTTCTCATTGCGTTAGTAGACTTGGAAAGTGAGCAGGCAGTAATGAAATTCTTTGCGAGATCCCTGTAGATTCAGTCGTGATGGCCGCTTGCGAGCTAGTCTGAGAGGCGGGAATTTGCATAACAAGCGGCAGAGTGAATTTTTTTTTTTTTGCAATTCGACTATGATCACGGAGCGTTGCATCACGGAGGGATTTCGCGTCAAGTAGGCGAAGGACGGTAATATTTATATACTTACGGCCGTAAAGCAGCAGCAGAACGCACAGCGTTACTAGGACGTCCTTCGTGCTCGACATTTTTCTGGGACGTCTTCTCGTGCACGCTTGATCCTTATTCAGGTCTGGAGGCGTTGCGTCATTCCGCGCACCGATGGACCTTCTACGATTCGAATGGTTAATCGTGGATTTCCCGTCTGGCGGGAAGAGCGCCGATTTCCATCGACAAAAATCCAAACGGATGCCGAGGAGAGTAGAAATCGCGAGCAGCCGATAAACTTTCTGTCGCGATCGTCACGTTCGCGTTAGGAGATCGGCGTTTCTCCTCGAAACCGACTCACCGGCGACGCTAGACCGGTCACTTGGATCTCTTCATCAAGTGTATAAATAAGTTCTCTAAACTCGAAGAAAAGACTCATAAATTTCCAAAGCACTGCTTATGCTTCCACGTCTCTGGAATGATCGTGGACGTTTCAATGACAGTTCCCCCCCCGGAAGAAAAGTGCAGAGTACAGACTCACTCTCTAGGAAGCATGCTAATAAAGACGAGCCTGATGAGCATGTCCGCGGGAACTTATTTATACACCTGGCGTGTCACCGTCGTCGATTAATCAAGGAGGCCGTGATCGATGCTTTCGAAGTGAACTAACAGGTGTCGACGGGACCGGGGAGAAGTCACGTGTCTTCAGGTTCCCGATCGGAGATCGGTTCTGCGGTGATGACCGCGATCACTTCACTGCCGGACTGTCCGATCGGTTGCGCCGTAGGAAACGTTTGTGGGAAACGTGGGTGGCTCGAGGCGGCCGTTATGCGTCGCTATACTTACATGAAAGTGAAATCCAAAGCTGGCAGGCAACGCGGCGTCGAGCTGGTATACTCCGGCGAACTCCGACGAACTGAGGCTAGAACGCGACCGTGTGTCCGCCGGTGCGAGAAAGACACCTCCGGAAAGAAGTTCTCGAGTGAAAGGAGACGTGGTTCGGTGATCGAGGTCACCGAGTCCGAACGACCATCGGGGATGAACTCTCTCTCTCCTTTTCCTTGTTACGTACCTGGGACTTTGCCTCCGTGGCTCTCTCACTCCTTTCGTGGAACCACGTGTTCATATAGGTGGTCACATGCTGAAATAAACGACTCTCCCCTCGTGGGAAAGCACCATGAAAAGGAGACTCAGGAAAATTTGGAGGAAGGTCTTCCAGATTTTCCCGTTCCCCCCACTTCTAACCAAATCCAAGCTTGCCCGTAAGCGGGTTAGTACGAAACTGAAAACGGAGAGACACACGTCGTGAGATAGGGCACCATAGTCCTCTTCGATCAGTCCTGGAGACGCTGCAAACCGTTAATTCTCCAGGCAAGTTAACACTTAACAGTCCGGAAGTGTTTCAAGTTCACTTTCCACCAGGTCCAAGCGAAACATAGATAACAAGCGGAAACAAACTCAAAGAGGTGACCTGGCGCAATGCTTAACGCGTTCAATATGTAAATATGACAACAATAAGAGTGATAAACATAATCAAATGATTTTTGCCGCCATATACGCGGCATTGGACACAGTAAGTAAAAATGTAGTAAGTCCGTTAACGGCGAACTGAGTTAACCTCCGCATTTCTCAGTGCGACAAAACCGAGAGTTTAGGAACAATACATTACACTACAACAACTGTAGATACTTTATTTTTATAAAGAATATATTGTGTTGTTATCAGATATATGAGAATCTTTAATCTCGTATCCACATCCTTTAAAACTCCAGAGATTAGTATACTTCCAACTACGATACACCTTTACCGCTTGAGGTGTATCAGTAACAGTTTTGCGTCTTCACCTGATCGAGGAGGTTTCAAAAGCTCGAATTGATCATAGATTAATCGCCGACTTAATCGCCAGATTCATGGCAAAAACAGGCTGGTGCAATTTAAAACAGTGATGAAGTTAAAACACTCTAAGGACGTATTAATTTCAGTTTGATTAAGATCATTAAAGAAAAGAAGAAATTTCAACGCTTGCAATTCCTGTATTCCTTGCAACTGATCCAAACGATTTTTATTTTACACAACTATCCGCATCCGTGTATTCTCACCTTTATTGCACGCGTATTCTTGAATTCTGCGAATTGTCAGATGCAACGAGTGCGTGAAGATCTAGTCGATTCGATCGCTTGGATCATCTCAACCTGAAACAGACATTACTGTTACCATGTACAATGCTTCCTGGTGCATCCGAATTGCATTGAATTTTTATATAACGATTGCAAACGCCGTTGATACTTCAACGGCGAGTTGTTCGAGTAGCCTTGAAGAAGCAGGTGTCATAATTCTGGACGCCGGCGGACGGTTTTAACGGGAAAAACGGTATTCGTTTGCCGAACAGTATTATTGTATATTCCTCGCAACGGTCCAATCATTTTTTTTACCCGTCACGATTAACTAATAACCTTCGCGCGATTCATCTTCGAATCGAGAGTGACAAATGGCCAGGAGGAATTATCGAGCGAAATGTCGTCGACGTTCAGAGTGAAACACCGTCCAAAAGGATAATTTAATTGCGACTCGAATGGTTCTTGGCTGTCGTCGAGAACGAATCTGGATCTTGTTGAGAAATCAACGGCGATTCAGGAGGTATCGTTGACAGACAAGAATCCTCGAGAGTTTATTTCTACGCTTAAGAAAATTCTACCGAAGTCCGTGCCGCTCCGACCGAATTTTAATTCCGCGTGCACCGTAATTGGATGAAAGCAAACCCGTGCCCGACAATGAGTCACGTGAACGCCTTTCATAGCGGCCATTCAAAGATCCACCCGGAAAAGGTCGGAAATTATATGTCCGCTCGATCAAGCAACAAAAGTGAAACCGCGTTGCCGATCAGTGTCATTTTCAATGGCAACCAGGAATCTTGGTTTCCTTCCTCGTCTATAGCGAAACCGTTTAACCATGTTTGATCAACCACGTTGGAAACTATGCCATTCATATCGCCTTTTTATGGAACCCTTTTGCCACGAACTTTATCAAAACGAAATTATCAGCTTCTACATTTCTGGCGAGCTATTATACTTACACAGCAAATCAGATTGCAGGCTGCTCCGAATTCTGTTCAGAACAGTCACCAGCTAAATTTTTAATATTTCTACCAGTCCACGCAATTGCAAGCTCCGATTATGGGTCTAATTAGATTATAAAGCCGAATTACTAGCTTCTAAGCATCTGGTACAGTATTGCACCTATAATGTACAGCAGGTTCGATTACAGGCTGTTCCAAATTCTGTTCAGAACAGTCACCAGCTAAAGTTTCAATATTAGGGCGACCCAGACGTAATCAATTATTTTGAAATCTACAACAAACTTTGTAGTAAATTCATGAATTCATTATATAATCTCCATAATTATCAAGGGCAGTTTGCCATATTTCCTGGAAATTTTCAATACCCCTCTTATAGAAATCCAGGGTTCGTGAAGCAAAATATGACTCAAGGTGCCGCCTTACATCTTCTACAGAAGCGAATGTTTTATTTCTTAAATAATGCTCCAGAGATCTGAAAAGATGATAGTCAAAGGGAGGAATATCCGGTGAGTACGTAACTTCCCATTGCAATTCTTTGATTTTTTCCTGAGTGAGTTTCGCTGTATGGGGCCGGGCATTGTCAGTTCGCAGTATCTGTGGACTAAAGATGTCCTCTTTTTCAATAGTGCTGCTGACAATACAACTGAGCAGTAACTGTTTCTCCATGTTTCAACAACTCAAAGTGAATTGTGCCACGACAGTCCCATCAAATGCACAGTAACACCTTTCTAAGGGATAAGCTAGGTTTAGGGGTTGATATTGCGGTTTGATTTGCAGAAAGCCATTCCTTGGAACGCTTTATGTTATCATAAAGAATCCATTTTTCATCTCCGGTAACGATTCTGCGAAGAAATGGATCTCTACGAAATCTGGATAGCAATGAAGTGCAAATTGATCGACGAATATTCTTGTTGTTCTCAGATAATTGATGCGGTACCCATATTCCTTGCCTATATGCCTTTCCCATTTCGTGTAGGCGCCTTTGTATAATTGATCATGTCGAGCCAAGACTTCTCGATAATTCTTGTATACTTAATTTTGGGTCAGCTTCCACTAGAGATTGTAGGCTGTCATTATCAAATTCGACTGGTCGTCCACTTCGAGGCCTGTCAGAGAGATCATAATCACCAGCAGCAAACTTTCTGAACCAACGTTGACACTTGTTGACCTTCAATATACATAAACATCGCAAATTTTCTTTATTGTTACCGTTGCATTAAATCCCGGATGAAACTCAAAAAGTATGCAGTGACGAATATGATCCTCGGAAGGTACGGACGCCGCCATTTTATTACAGGGTTGTCAAAAAAATGTATACTTTTTAGAATATTTTGAACACAGGCCGCTACACCGGAAACTGTAAAAGAATATGTGTTTCCTCTTCAACGATCGGTACAGAACTAAAGGCAAAACAAATTCTTTGCAAATAATTGATTACTTATGGGTATCCCTAATATTTCTACCACTCCACGCAATTACAAGCTCTGATTGTAGGTCTAATTAGATCATAAAGCTTAATTACTAGCTTCTAAGCTTCTGGTACAGTATTGCACCTATAATGTACAGCAGGCTGCTCCAAATTCTGTTCAGAACAGTCACCAGCTAAATTTTTAATATTTCTACCACTCCATGCAATTGCAACCTCTGGTTATAGGCCTATTAGATTATAAAGTTGAATTACTAACTTCTAATCTTCTGATACGGTATTGCTTCAAATTATATTCAGAACTGACACTAGCTTCAACGTTTCTTTAATTAAAGCTGAATCACCAGCTTCTAAGCCCTAAGCATCTAGTAAACGATCGTACTTATAATTCAAATTCTGTTCAGGACAGTCGCCAGCTAAACAGTCTGTGACCATTTTCGAAAATTCAGCTGGTACATACAAACGTATTTGTCGAAGCACAGCAGTTTCGAGAAACTGAAAAGGCACAGTGGCTATAACCGTGTCGAGGCAAGTAGAAATGCTTCTCCATAACGACCACGTTGGTATTAGCGTTTAGCATGCGTGAGAAAAGGTAGCATCCTGTCCAGCTTGGCGCTTACATAAGTCCTTAACTCGGCTTAGCGAAGTAAAGAGTCAACGTTCGAAGCAGCAGCGGCATAGAATGTGTTCCCTTCGGCCTGCCGTTCGTTCTGGCTGTTGCCGATTCCCCGAGTCGTAATCCAGATGCTTGAATAGCCGATCGAAAGACAATACTCGGTTATCATAGAAGACGTGCGTGCAACGAAAGCTGATCGCCCCGTTCCGTACAGCAATCGAAGCTCGAACTGCGTAAACAAATCGCCTGCCGCCTCGGCTTTCTTTTTCCGGATACAAACGATCGCGTGAATCATACAGTTTTTACTGTTGGGGATTTCGAGTGTAAGCGGTATATTCTTCGAATTGTTTCCTCAACGTTGAAAAACACCGTGGATCTTCTCGCTCTTGATGAAACTAGCTGCAACGCTTGCGAAACCTCGGGAAACAATTCCAAAAGAGGATAGCTTATATTCCGAAGGTCTAAATAGTGAAAACAGTATAATACCAGATCGCCGTGAGCCTCGAATCTCTCATTTTTGTAATCGCAGTTAATTAACACTAGAACGACGGAGCAATAAATGTGACTGACGTATATTGCTTTGTAACAGTGACAAGACTGTGCCCATTCAGACCTCATACAACTTTTATTGTAATGTGTGCTTCAATGAAGAGGTTCATTAAAAAATTTCCGATAAAAACATTTTTACAATTCCAGTAATTGTAAAAGAAAACATTAGGAAGCAGTCATTTTGACTGCTCCCGTCGTTCTACCGTTAAGAACTAGAGTCTTGAAGGACTACATGGGACAAATACAGTGAATTGTCGATATATGTCAAGAACACGGGTCTTGTTTTTACACTCCTCGGCATCCGAGACCTCTCGAGTGGGGATAATTTCGCGATGTTTACCATCCAGGCCTTGGCGACATATATAGAGAAATCACTGTATTGTGCTTGATATTATCGGAATCTTCCGACGAGGTCTTCCTAATTTTTAATTAGTTCAACGAGGTCCAGATTCGGACCGGTAGTCAGGGATCTCCTACGTCTTTTGGCACATGCAACCCAAATCTGTATTGTTCAGTATCGCCAGAATTAAGATCGTTATCGCAAGGTACACACGTGCTCGAAGTAATTGTATACGGTGACGAAAACCGTGTATGTACAGCACTCGCGCGTCAATGGGCTAACAAGCACTGTTGACAGAGCGAGGACACGCTCCTGATAGCGCGCGGCACGTTATCACCGGCAACCCGGCGACTTCCTCGTCGACAACAGAAAAGTCGGCGAAACCTGCCTCGAGTGGTACAACAACGTGTCCCCAATCCTTAATGCTTCAACTTAAAATTCGATTCACGCCGTGAGCTCGCCCACAAAGAATTATATTTTTGAGTTTGGTACATTATCTAGAGCTCTTTTTAACAAAGTAAAATTTTTTTAGGACTTTCTTAAAAACAATATCACTGTCGGAAATTTTGGAAATTACCGAACAGCCCTCGTACAAGAAGTCCAACAGGTTTACTAGCGATTACGAATCGACCTGGAATGACTGGTGTTGGATTTTTCATATCTAATTGTACATATAAGCAAAAATGATCTTTGTGTTGAGAATCACTTTAGAGTGCCAGGAACGCGGAGGTTGAATATTACTCTTAGCAATGGGTCTCCGGCAGTACCCCGACTCTTAAGGGTCGGGGTGTGTCATAAACACTTTTCAGGCCCCTTTATCTTTCGTTCCTGGCTTCAAACCTAAGCAACGGTTTTCCGTTGCACATTTTTTGTTAGTCTCGTCCAGAGTATCGAGGTGTCAGGAGCTGAAGTAGTCCTTCCGAATCTCTTTAAATAAATCAGTTTTCTTATTAAATCAACTGAGTGTTTATTATACTAAACCCCATATCTCAATAACTGGGAATGGTTGCGACCACCGGAAACCGAAACGAGTAAGCATGGGAAGTTCCGTTTTATCGGACGCGGCCCCTCCCCCCGTAGCGTCGCGTCGGGAACGATCCGCCGTTTTCGACTCGAGATCGTTCGAACTTAAACGTGACGAGAATAAAATCGGAAAAGGATAGAGTAATTGGTTTTGGGAACCGTGTGTATAATTTTCTCCTAGAAGAATGGATCGAAATTGGTACCGCCATTTCTTAAAAGAGTAGAAGTTTGAGAGACTCTGGAACGCCAGCACCATGGGGACACTTGCGAAAGGAGACGCGGAGCGTTCCTTTTCGTAAAAGTTCCGAACCGTTTTTAATCAGACGCTTTGTGCAAGAGTTTTCGATTGTCGATCGAGTCGCGTACCGCCAGCTACCGGCCAAACAGGCAGAGTCGCGTTGTGGCAAAGGCTGGAGAGGGGCAGTTTAGATAGCGCATTGCTCGTTTCTCGTTCTATGCAGGTCCGCGGCGTTTGTCGTTCACCGGGAGTTGACGGTCGCGCACGAAGTCGCCGCGACGCTGCGCGCCGCGTTCACCTGCGCTCCGCAAACAACGAACTGCAAAGTTTAAAGGACACACGGGCCTCGACTAAAACCGTTCTTCCTAATTCCGTGAAGCACGGTCAGCTATTCAGGGACGCGCGAATGTCACCCGACTGGCCATGGGACAGTCTTTTGGCCGAGTGAGTATCCTGCCGCGAAATCCAAAGGATCGATCGGACCGATCCCTTGGCTTCGATCGTCGAGGATCGCGCGAGTGGCGAAGCCGGCGTAACGGTGATCGTGGGAATGATCGATGCTCACGCGGTGACGCTGCCGCTCGGAGTCGTCGAGGCAATTCGATCCACGATTCGTTCAGTTCAATTCGAACACGGCCATATGCTGTTTCACGATCGTGCCTACTGCACGTAACAGGTGTTCTATCCGGTCGAAGGACGACGCGCCGCGAAACACGGAAGAAAAAAGAGCGCGAAGATTCCGTTTGTCTCTCGGTTCGCTTCTCCAAGTGCGTGCACCAATTCTTCCGTTTTTTTTTTTTTTACTTTTTCGCCAAGAGGTTAGAGCGCGAGGAAAACACGAGTGTCACATGGTTTTATGGCACATCAACGTGACTCATTTTTCGTGCCCCTATCGCGCGACAGGTGCGCGAGTGACATCAGCCGTTTCCACGGTCACTATGTTGCTCGAACAGTACGCGGACAAATTTTAAATTCGGTTGAGCTGCTGCCTTTTGCGCTCGGGCGAGCCACTAAAGATTATCGTTTTCGCGATACTAAATTTCGCTAAAAATTCAACTGTTGTGTGAAAAAACAGTTTCATGTGCATAAACGGGAAAGTGTTCTTGAAAGAAACGTCTTGATTGCGGAATTGAAGTAGCGTCGACTGCAAACGGTTAAATGGTGCACTTTACACAATTGATAATCGTATCGAGAACAGTTCTTTCGCAGCAAAATGGTGCCGCGAACTTTTTATCGTGAGCCGTAACCATGGACACTCGGGCGACCTTAAACGGCGCCGGACGTGGTAATTAAACGTCGCAGATCGAAGTTTAACACTTCGAGAGTGCCTTTGTTAACGCATTTTCGCGTTGAAGCGCAAAGTATACCAAGCGCGATTAGGATCAAAAAAATAGAAGAAGGTTGAAAGGTCAATTTCAGGATCGTACATCTTAACTTCTCAAGTTTTATTTCGTTCAATACATTATTTGCACGGAATTTTTTAGGCACCCTCTTTCAAGCTCCCCTCTTTCGGCTAGATAAAAATTTCCAGTTAAAAACGTTGAGCGGAGTATACGGTAGCATAATCGTTGATTGCACGCGAGCTTTTTACCGTCGCGCGTTTCCACGAAACGGAAGACAGTTTGTAAACTCTGGCGAAGACGTGTGCCGTCGCGGTAAACTCGATCGGCATTCCCTGTGATCACCGACTATGTCGGAAACGATCCAAGAAACGGATTCAGCTTTTGAGAGGGAATATATGAATTTTTGAAAGATAGATCCGATAGATCTATCGGGACGGCCACACTGTTCGCGTGAGCGCACCGATAGTAACCTTGAGCGTACCGTGGGTTTCCAGTGAATGGTGCACGATGACTTTCTTGGCCCGTGGGGCCGAATTATCATCATCGTGGTGGTCGCGCTGTCGGTCGTCGCAGGATTGCTGGTGATCGCGTGCTTTTTCACCCCAGGATGTCTTGGCTACGAGTGCATCAGGAAACGCAGTAAGCTGCAATCTTCTTACCGCGTGAATACATTCGACGCAATGCTCGCTTTACGAGCTAATTCAATTGCCCCTTGCGCTTCGACTCTTAAAATTCCGTTCACACGAACGGCACAGCGGTCGGGATCCGTGAAAAACGCGAAGCTACATTTCCACCGGGTTTTAGTAACACGCGATTTACTATAACGAGAACGTTTCTGCAAACTTTTTTAAGTCTGCAGACCGATTAGTGATCCGCCGGGTAGCCTTGAAGTTCTTGAGTCATAGAGTAGTTTATCTGGATTTCAGCGAGCGCATTCGTGCGTTATTCATCGCGAATCATCGTGGGCCATAAAAAGAGAACAACGGGGCTTCGAGAAGGGATAATTTCTGGAAGCGTAATTAAATTTAAGGTAAATCCTATTAGTAGAAAAGTACGCGGAAATTCTTATAGAAAACGCGACCGTTCTGAGATTTAATTGAAACACCTTCTTCAAAACACAAGTCGAGCGTGCATGCGAGATTCCGCGGCTACAATTGCATTGATTCGCAACGATCCGGACACCGGTGTGCAACGAAGAGGTTTAGCCGAAGAGTACGCCCATACTCGGACAATTTCCTGAAACGGCGAACGATAAGTGGGACGGCAGAGGTGTTTCGCATGCCGGCCAATTAATCCGTCGGGCTGTAATGAAATTCTCACGGCGCGGCGTGCGAGGGCGCGCTTACGTTGCGATTAACGTTCCGTGCAACGATGAAAATGTGCAAACACTATTGTTTTACAACAAAAGAGACCGAAACAGCGAGCAACGTGGATGACCCTGCCTCTCATCATCATCCGATCGACGTTCTTGCAGCTTCTATCGCGGCGTAAACGCTATCGCTGCGACGTAAACGCGCCTTGCACCGCTGTCTATTAAGCGTGTAATTCCTACCTGGAAAATCGCGAGACCAAGCGCACGGGCGTGTTTGAACGCGCGCGGAAATCCGCCGACGCGTTTCATTGGCCGCGGCGAAGCTTGAGCAAGCCTGACGCGAGTCCTTTGTTGTGAATTAATCGCGGAGGCGTCCGTCACCTAACCGCGACCAACAGTTATTTGTCTTCCCGACACGTTTGCGAGCTTCGCTTGCGCGTGCCGGAAGAAAGAATCGCGAGTTTGCCTAGCTTTCGATAGGTTTGCCGGGTCCTTTGACTCGAGTTCACTCGACAGAGCGGATCTCTGTGAATAGTATGATCACTCGCAGTAGAGGATCCCTGAACCGAGCTTATGTAAAATGACAAGAGGCAGCTGGATTAGCTCCGAAGAGCTCTCGGTGCATGCTGGTCGTTGAAAGGCCCCCGCGAGTATGACACGCTCGTGATCCTGATCGCGATGGATCCTCCGTGTCCCGGCCCGGTCGTCCTCTTCCAGAGTCACTTGTGGTACTAATTGAGTATGAAATGCTGATTAGGTCCCGTCTAGATTAAACTGGTCCTTTGGCTATTTCAGTCCGTCTATGCCAGGAACTGCAGCGTAATCTTCTTTAGGGTAACAGCTGACCTATGAACGGGATACGGAACAGCTTAGGAGCTTAGGAGATAGTTCAGAGGCCGTGGAACAATATGGAAAGATAGCCCTAAATTCCACATTGTCTCTGTAGCCCCTGGAAACTAGGTCACCGGCTTTGTCGCTAGGTGGAATAAGTAGGATCTCCGTGCAAAATAGAAACAGGAGCCGCATAGACGCTTATATCTTTCCTTAATAATCCTAACGAGTAGATTTCCGAAACTGGGATTCCTCCGTGGTGAATCGCGGTGCCGCGTGTCCACAAGGCTCGCTCGCACATGACGCCATTGTTCGCGGATTTATATTTATACGATACGCACGCGCGCGCGCGCGAGCCGCGTTTTCTTCGTTTCCTCCGCGATGTTACGCAATTAGGTATGTCATCCCGCAAACAAGCCACACACGGCTTTCCGATAGCACCGCCGCGCCGTGCCGCGGAAGGAAACGCCCATCCTGACCACACAAAGGATCTCGCGAATCCGACAAGCAAACGCTTAGACTTTGCTTATCGCTGCCCCGCGACCGCGTATCGCCTATGAACCTTACTATAGCTACTGTTACTGATACACAATTCCCACTGCAGATCAATTAATCAACCCTTCCAAACATGGTCAAATTTATCGCTCGATTACTCGAGTCAGTTCGAAGCCGGTCGAAGCCGATTGCCGATTGCCCTTTCAATTTTAAAACAGTTTTCGAAATTTTGTTGCATCAGGAAGAATAAAAGAACTAATGGATTTGGAACCACGTGTCCCGAAATGCGTATTTGTCGGAAAGGTTCCGATCAATATACAGTGTGTCCCACGAACTCTGTGCACTTGAATATCTTGGTTGTTTCAACAATACGAGAAAATGTTACCTACAGAAGTTGCACGGTTTAAGAAACTACATAATATAAGTGCAGGCATAGAGAAGGTCACCTTTGTTCTTTTAAATGGAATGTCCAATTTTTTATGCTCGATTTCCATAGATTGGCGTATTCTGAATATAAAAACACTAAAGTGTATTTGTCCTAAAACTTACCGTTGCTGAGGTATTTGACTGTTTCCATTCTATTACTTTCATTATGGAACGTACTCAAGGATATGCTCACTACGACAAATATAAACATTGATTGGCTTTCGACGTCTCTCGGTGTCAGTCAATTTCTCAGTTAGTAAACATAAGGCAGCCAATATGAAATTTTCATTCGAAGGACAATTAGAGATGCTTCTAATTTATGGAAAAAGTAAGAGAAACGCAATTGTCGCTCGAAATTTGTACGGTGGATGATATCCAAACCGCATATTCCCCTCACACAAGATTTTTCAAAGATTGTGTAAAAAATTAAAAGAAACTGGAAGTCTCGCTGTTCGTAAGATGAATCGTGAAAAGTCTGTATGTAGTGATGAAGATAATGAAATTAATGTTGTTACAATGGTACTTCATAATCCTCATATCAGTGTACGTCGGATTTAACGCGAATCTGAAGTCGGCAGAAGTAGTGCATCACGAATTCTCACTCGTTAAAAATATCATCCGTATCATTAGCCTTCGCCAGAAATTACATGACACGGATTATGTAAACCGTGTTAGATTTTTTGGATGGGCTCAGGAGCAGCTACAAATCAATCCACTTTTTTCCTCTTGAATACTATTTACCGATGAGGCTACTTTTACCAGCACTGGGTGTGTTAATTTACATAACACGCATTATTGGTCAGTAGAAAATCCTCACTGGCTACGAGAAATTGATTATCAAAGATGCTGGTCTATTAATGTGTGGTGTGGATCATAGGGCAACAAATAATTGGGCCTTATTTCATTGACGGCACTTTTACTGGTCAAAAATATGATACGCTCTTAAGAAATACATTGCCAAATTGATTAGAAAACGTGCCATTAAGCGTTCGTCAGACTATGTGCTATCAGCACGATGGATGTCCAACACACTACGCTCGAAGGGTGAGAAGTATACTTAATGAAATACTCCCAAATCGATGGATAGGACGCGGGGGGCACTATTTGCTGACCAACGCGAAGTCCAGATTTAACACCTCTAGATTTTTTTCTTGTGGGGAACATTGAAAAATATTGTGTATCGAGATGCACCAACAACTCCAGAAGATATGAAGCAACGAATTATCGCAGCGTGTGCTACAATAGACGCTCAACAATAAGACGTGTAAGAGACGCCACAGATCAAAGACTACAACGTTGCATTGCTGCAAATGGCCGATATTTTGAACATTCTTCATGAAAACAGTCAAATAACTCAGCAACGGTAAGTTTTAGAACAAATACACTTTGGTACTTTTACACTCAAAATACAGCAATCAATGGAAATCGAGCATAAAAGATTGGACATCCCATTTAAAAAAACAAAGGTGACTTCTATATGTTCTCTGAACCTCCACTTGCAAGAACATCATTTACACCATATTATGTAGTTCCTTAAATCCTTCAACTTCTGTAAATAACATTTTCTCGTATTGTTTGTATTGTAAAATAACCAAGATGTTCAAGTGGACAAAGCTCGTGGGACACACTGTATACCGAATCCTGGCGGTATCGAATTCTTCCACGATGTTGCTCTAATCTCGAAGAATTAACGAGGCATGTACGATCGACGCGGACGTCGCAGCGTAACGGATTAGCTGTCGTTAAAACCCGTCGATCGCAGATGTTCAATAATCGCATCGCCCTAGAAAATTAGGAGCCAGCACCGTTCGTACGAAGTAATTAGCGGCCGGGATGGATCTTGAGAGAGGATGGCCGTCGTCCGGCTGTTTCGAGATTGCATAATAGAACGTACGAGGAATTTCTTGCAGAGAGAGATGCAAAAAGCGTGCCGTTGCGTGTCAAGAACAGACCGAATGAAAACGTGAAGCTGAACGATGTCAGCTACAGGTCATGGAGATTGGGTAGCCTCTACGAAGACAGCGGCAACGGTACTGTGTCATTATACCTATGCGCATACGAGCTACTTGTTTTTGCACCGCGCGATACCTACCGCGGCTATGAATTCGAAACAGGGAATTACAATTTACAACTTCGGCCGCGGCTTACGACTGTTGTATCAGGTCGCCCGTAAGTTAGCGCCGTGGACACGTTTATATTAAGTCATCAGACACGTCGTTTCGCTTACTGACGATGTTTAAGCGCACGGTAATAAATAGACAGCGGATCTTTAATCAAAATAAAAATTGTCCAACTAAATCGCAACAAACAGGAACGAGATAGAAATTTATTTTCTTTCCTGATATATTTGATAGGTTGAAAATAACACAACAGTGTATTTCAATTTTTCCAATGTTCTTACAGTTTTAAATTACACAGACACATTTTTGTCACAAATGCATAAAATCCTCTGTCTAGTAATAATACTATCATTCATTTTCAATCGATGACACGTTGACAGTCGTTTTCTGTAGCGTCTTTTTGCCTGCCAAACGGTGTTTCTTGATTCAATTTTGAACAAAATTTTTGAAAGGTTGATACTAACACTAAATGTGTAAAATTATTAAAATGGCAACACTAGATTTACTGAGATTGTGCAACAATACATAACAAATCGTTGGAGAAGGAAATTCCATTATTTTTCATTAATGAGTTTTTATAATTTCAATACTTGGAAAATGTGGAACCGACCATTTGACCTTGGTAGGATCAGTGTTAAAAGTCTTCCGTATTATATAGACATTTCAATCGTTGAAAATCAAACAAATGGCTGGTGGTTTCTTTCAAATTGATCTCTTCGAAGTAATTTGCTAATTATTGAAATTTGAGCAGGTACGATCACCGAGCATGCGACAGGAGACGAAGGAACGTCCTGGAACCCTAACAACGGCCAATACGAAGGCACGAACGCCTCGTCCACCCTGGTAATTGTCCTCCGTCGAATTTTTAACAGCGACGAGACACTGTATTAATCCGTTCTTTGTTGATCGGCGCGTTGCAGAACTTGGTGCAGAAGGATAAGCAAAAGCCGGAGAAGAAACAAAGGGAATTCCCGACGGAATTGACAATGAGCCTGCAGTACCTGCCGCCGTTGGACGAGGCTATTACAGGGAAGCTCGTCATCGGTATCGAGGTATTAAAAGGTCCCCTTTCATCCTACTCCTCGACAAAAATTCTCTTTTTCTCCGTAACGGGTATACTCGCCATGAATTATTAAAATCAGTGGAAAAATGTCCGGGAAAATCGGTGCGCTAAAGGATCTTCCTTGGACTTCATTTAAATCCGTTCAAACGTTTATAACGTTATTAAAAAATACACCGTTGTGCTGGGAAGACTCTACAGTCTAATTGTTCTACGTAAGAACCGTTCGCGTATCTCTCACTGTTAAAGCAGGACAAATTCGCGAGCACGCGAGACGCGCGGAAATCGCTTAGAGAAACTCGTCGAGGCTGCCGAGTATAGTAATTAGTAAATTGATGGGTTAAAATATTGCACAGGTATTGTCCGGGCTTCCTCCAAAGCAGTACAACTGCACGCTGGAGCCGTACGTTGCGTTGACCATCATGAAGCAGTCCTGGAGCCACCGGAAACGGCAAAAACTGCACAGTTTTCGCACTCGCGGCGTCCGGCACACGGCCAGCCCGATTTTTAAGGAGACGTTCGTCGTCGCGAACGTAAAGCCGCACGAGCTTAAGGTAGATACAACCATTTTATTGTTTTCTTTATCTCGCCGTTGTCCCGTTTCAGCGTCGCGTTTAATTCAAGGTTACGGAACACGTGACGCTGCTGCTTCGCCATAACTCGAAACGCATCCACGACATTCGCTCTTGTGCATACACGATACCGCGAGTTGGCGTTGCGCCGCGGAAAACGCTCGCGCGGACGTATTTAACGACAGGAAAGACAAATAACCGATACGAAGTCAAATTCGAAGGAAAAAGCCGGATGCAGCTTATCGGGAAAACGAGTCCGCTAACGAGCAAGCGACGATACCCGCATGTGCACATATGCAAATACATTTTGCGCAACTATGCTCGCCCGTTTCGTCACGCGGTTACGAAAAACGTGACGTGGCTTTTCCTTTCCTCGTGTTCCTCGCGCTTTTCCCTTTCGGTGAATGCGACTTCGTGCTGCGCAATTGTTTCCTGCGTCCTTTTTGCAAAAAACCTGACAGCTCAATGGGCAGATTTAAATTTGAGTTGTAATGTTATGCGTAGAACACACGAGGAAGAGCTAATAGAGAACTTGGAGATTATAATCCTTCTTTAATTTATATTATTGTTCTTTCAAGTTTTCTTCGACTTTATAATTACTAATTTAAGGTTCTAAAAAGCCCCATGATTGTAAAAATCCCCGAGATTCTAAAAACTCCAAGAATCTAAAAGCTCCCAAAGATCTAAAAGCCCCCAAGGATCTGAAGACCCCAAAGATCTAAAAGCCCCCTAGGATCTAAAAACCTCCAAGGATCTAAAAACCCCGAAGGATCTACAAACCTCCAAGGATCTAAAAGTCCCCTAGGATCTAAAAGCCCCCAAGGATCTGAAGACCCCAAAGATCTAAAAGCCCCCTAGGATCTAAAAACCTCGAAGGATCTACAAGCCTCCAAGGATCTAAAAGTCCCCTAGGATCTAAAAGCTCGCAAGAATCCAGAAACTCTCAAGAATCTGAAGACCCCCAAGGATCTAAAAGCCCCCTGGGATCTAAAAGCCCCCAAAAATCTAAAAGTCCCCTAGGATCTAAAAGCACCCAAGGATCTGAAGACCTCGAAGGTTCTAAAAGCTCCATGGATTTGAAAACCCCTGAAGATCTAAAATTCCACGAATTTTCAATTGATCGGAGAGCTGAAAAAATCTGCTGAATTGATGCTCTATTTTGCAGGACTGGATACTCGATATCGCGGCGTTCGATCACGACAGGTACGCCAACGACACGGAACTGTGTTCCCTGAAGGTGACCGTGAAGGAAGTGAGGCACATCCTGCAGAGCCCAGAGATCCACATGTTCAATTTCAGAATGAAGCCATCCAGCTTGGTAAGCCCGATAGACATTTTCGCTTTTGCCAATTGGATTGAAGTAACACTATGTCGTCTTCTAGGAATTCGGAAACGTTCTACTAGGTATAATTTACTTACCGACTGCACAGAGACTGAGTATAAATGTAATGAAACTACGGGACGTCAAGTTCACGCCTGCGGTGTCCAATTTAAACCACTTCAGTAAGATATTATCGCGCACGCTATTCGCGACGACACAAATTAGATAATCGGACATGTGTTTTCACTTTCTCGGATCGTTTCAGATCCTTACGTCAAAGTGTTGATGCTGAACGGAAGGACAGGCCAGAAGATGAAGAGGAGGAAGACGAAGTTTATTTGCGCGACCTCGCAGCCGGAATTCAACGAGACTTTGACATTCGACGTGACGTATAATCAGCTGGACATCGTGCAATTTCTGGTGATACTGTGCAGCAAGGTAACGAACGGGATAATTAAAACAGTTAACGCGTTATATGCCGCGTGTGTCATCGATGACACATGGTAAACTTGTCAATCAGCTGTACAAATACGCGTTCGAAACATATATTTTATCATAAGTGCACGACTGCGCAAAACACACGAGCACCAACAGAAAGAGGATAACACATGATCTGAAAATTGCTATGTACAAAATAATTATCGATCAATCTTCAATGTAAAGCGTCAAATAGGATAAGGGACCCATTTACCGTGCTTATATTAATTGTACTTATTTTGAAAGCATAACGAATATTGAAAAAGAGATATATAACATATATATTAACTGATTTTAATGAAAAGATTTAATATCTCTTTTTTAATATTCATTATGCATTAGAAACAAGTAAAATTAATATAGGTACAGTAATTGGGTACCTTACCCTAGCCTTAATGAAGTTGCGGTAAAAACGAGTACTCATGCTAACAGAATTCCATGATTGTTCCAGTCTGTGACTGCCGAAGCTCCTGGGTGCGTGATGGAGCACCAAAGCGACAGCGAAGACTCGGTTTCTTCGGTGCACAGGCCCAAAGACGTCTCAATCGGCAAAGTAGCCCTCGGGAAAGGGGTCAGAGGCTCAACAGAAAGGTTGCACTGGTTCTCCGTGCTCCAGAATCCGCGAAAACTCGTAACCGTGTGGCATACATTGAAGTAACAACAATGTTTCGTAACTAATCGAGCTCCGTTGTGATCGAACTTACAAACAGTTAACTTATGAATGCAATAGCTAACGCTACAGACTAACCCACGACCTTAGAGGTCCTGACGATTTTCATATACGAGATATTTTTCAAATATCAGTGTCGGTATTCGACGTGCACGGATATATACCTGGAGCGCTTTTGTTATTGAGCCAGTACGGTTGCCCGACAAATCTGTTTGCCCTCCAGGGCCTAACAATAATAGACAGGTAAAAAACTGTCCTCGATTATGTGCCTTTGTCCTCTCGCAAAGGACTGCAAACGAGAAGGCAAGGAATGCCGTGACCGGAAAAGATCGTCGCACAATGCAGAAAATAAAAATGTAGATCCGAGCGATAGCGTTAGGGTGTTCTACCTCGAACATCTCCGAATTTTTGTCTTGTAATACTTTAATTTATCGATACGCTCGATCGCAACCAAAGATTGTAGATCTTATAATTATATTTATCTTCGTTCACGTGTACAATATTATTTAATGCGTAACAAAGCTAGGAAATATATTTGTGTTCATACGCGGTGGAAATATATTTGCGTTCACACTTGCTGCGTGTTCCTCCTGGATTTCCTGTGCGTTCTCCAATTAGTAAACGAATATCGAGTAGCCCCCGGTCGTTATTTTAAAAAATGTATCACAAAAGTTGTTCATGTTTTATTCATGTAACCACGGAGGAAACATATTTTGTGTTTATATTTATGTACGTCGTGTGTGTTCTACAATTAACAAAACAGCATGGAGCAGTTCCCAACTGTCGTTTCAACAAATGTACAACAAAAGAATGAATAAATTTTATAACATGCTGATTATGGTTGGTCAGTGTAAATAAATTCTCATTTTTTTTACAGGAGGTACGTATTTTTATTTTATAACGTCTGCATTTCAATAAGAAGACTTGTCCGCACATTAAAGCTACTTGATTTTATTAGGGGGCCAATAAGTAATCAATTATTTTGAAATCTAAAACAAACATTGTAGTAAATTCAAGTTTTTATTTCTTAATTTATTATACAATCTCCATCATTATCAAGGACAGTTCTCCATCTTTCCTGCAAATTTTCAATTCCCCTCTTGTAGAAATCCAGGGTTCGTGAAGCAAAATATGACTCAAGGTGCCTCCTTACATCTTCTACAGAAGTAAATGTTTTATTTCATAAATAATGCTCCAGAGATCTGAAAAGATGATAGTCAAAGGGAGGAATATCCGGTGAGTACGTAACTTCCCATTGCAATTCTTTGATTTTTTTCTGAGTGAGTTTCGCTGTATGGGGCCGGGCATTGTCGATTTGTAGTATTACACCTTTTCTGTAGACTAAAGATGTCCTCTTTTTCAATAGTTGTGAATACAGCCGTTGTAATTGCTGACAATACAACTCAGCAGTAATGGTTTCTCCAGGTTTCAACAACTCAAAGTGAATTATGCCACAACAATCCCACCAAATGCACAGTAACACCTTTCTAAGTGGTAGCCTAGGTTTAGGGGTTGATATTGCGGTTTGATTTGCAGGAAGTCATTTTTCATCTCCGGTAACGATTCTGCGAAGAAATGGATCTCTACGAAATCTGGATAGCAATGAAGTGCAAATTGATCGACGAATATTCTTGTTGTTCTCAGATAATTGATGCGGTACCCATATTCCTTGCCTATATGCCTTTCCCATTTCGTGTAGGTGCCTTTGTATAATTGATCATGTCGAGCCAAGACTTCTCGATAATTCTTGTATACTTAATTTTGGGTCAGCTTCCGCTAGAGATTGTAGGCTGTCATTATCAAATTCAACTGGTCGCCCACTTCGAGGCCTGTCAGAGAGATCATAATCACCAGCAGCAAACTTTCTGAACCAACGTTGACTCTTGTTGACCTTCAATACATCTCCATAAACATCGCAAATTTTCTTTATTGTTACCGTTGCATTAAATCCCGGATGAAAATCAAAAAGTATGCAGTGACGAATATGATCCTCGGAAGGTACGGTCGCCGCCATTTTATTACAGGGTTGTCAAAAAAATGTATACTTTTTAGAATATTTTGAACACAGGCTGCTTTACCGAAAACTGTAAAAGAATACGTGTTTCCTCTTCAACGATCGGTACAGAACTGAAGGCAAAACAAATTCTGTGCACAAATAATTGATTACTTACCCCTAATACATTTTGCATCATAGTCAATCGTATTCAGAGAATGACGTGTTATTCCGTTATTTATTAGAATACGACGAGTTTATACGCACCGCGGTGTGCCGAATCGCGACGCGCAAGAAATCGCGGTTTGAATTTTGGCGCGTCCAGGTACAGCGCCGACGAGGTTCCCGTGACATGCGCAGAGGGCAGCAGTTTCGCTCGGTCTCGTAGCAACGTCTCCGGAGAGGTGGCCCGGCCAGCTCGCGAGCTTCAGTCTGTTTTGTGACTCGTGAGTGTGTTGTGTTCGTCCTCGTCGTGTTCAGTTTATTCGGTTATCCTTTTTCGTTCTGCCGCGCGAGTTTTCTAGAGTTGCCGAGAACCAAAAGGAAGTGTACCGAAGTGCAGCGGGACATCGTCGCGAGTCCACGTCGAATACGGTGAGTAGTCGATTTCGTTCGATTTGATCCAAAACGGTCCTGGAACTGTTCGCGGAGAGTGGTGCGTCGCGAGCTGGAAAATGTAACCTCCAAAGGCTCTCGAGGTCCTTCCACGTACAACGGACCTCCTCTCGCGCTCTCTCTCGCTCTCTCTGTCTCGCTCACTCGTGCTTTGTCCTCTCTCTCTCCCATCCTGGTTTATGTATCGTGTCCCGATGTTATAGAGATAGTTTCGCCTGATCGTTCCTCGAATATAGAGCACAGCCGGTGTCGATGAACGTGTCCCGTGTGTTCAAACAAGGACGAGGCTTCGCCGGAACCGTTTCTCGGCGGCAGTGTCAACCGTTTTTGAATATCGGCCAATAGCAGCGCTCCGAGCCTCGATTCGGGTCTGCACTCGGATTGTCGCCGAGCTCAAGTGTATTTTATTAGCCCGTTCGAATATCGCTTCGATATACGGAAGAGTAATGTTTTCAACTAGACCCGAATCCTTTACAAACATTTCGGGAAATGGTGACGGCAACTTGCAAGCATTACTCGTCCCCGACCGGGCACTCCCGATCGTTTTGCGAATACATCGGGCAATTTTCTGTTCACTTAGTTAATGCGAAAATTATTGCATTTATTCCGCATTTTGGTACATTCTCATAGAGTTTTTAGAATGTCCCAACGTGATACTTTGTAATTTGAGGATACATAGTATCATCGCAGAGTACTTACAAGGGTACTCCTATTAAAAAATCCGTATCGATTTCGAGTAGAATTTGAAGCTCGCGATGAACTTTGATATTGAACTTGACTCAGATTCCTGAGTGCATATTGAACTTGATCCTACCACCGCTTAAAGCCTGTGGACTACCCTTGTGCAGTGTGCGGGTCAATATGGCCTAAGAGTGCACTTTTATTCTGAATCACACCCCGTGCGGTCAGAATACACCAATTATTCACCCCTGCAACTTGGGAAATTTCACTCTTGAATCTCTTTCTTTCCAATATGTACTTCTCCCCATTAATCCTTTAAACATTTCACATCCCGACTATGTTAAAATAAGGACTTAAATACGTATTCCAGAATATTTAAAAAATTATTTCAAACCTAGAACGGTAAAAGGAAGGCCAATTCAATTTTACTACTTCATCAATCAATGTATATAACAGTGCGATAGAATACTTTATTTCACACAATCTCTTGAGTAAACAGCGCACGAGTATACAAATAGCTGAAACATGAAGATTTCCTCCGCTTTTCGAAATTTTTCTATAATTAAAACGATTGATAGGCCATGAGGGTATTACTTTCCGGTTAACCGGAAGTGAACTTACCGATTCAAGCCTCGTCTTCTATGAAGTCATTCTTCCCAGTGACTTTCGGGTTTTGGTGGATTTTCGGTGACCCGTTGAAATTCGATGCTCGTTGCCATGACGTGTTCTTCGGTTCACGTGGTTCGCTGTCAAGTCCCGACCGCCAACAATAGAAAGAATGCGACGGTGGCGACTACCTGCCGGTCGATCCCCAATGGAATCGAGTTTTTCAACCTGCTCTTTCTGTTGCCACCCCCTCGCCCCGCTGCCGTGCGGTCAAAGTGAATTTAGAAGCCCGCCCTCGACCCCTAGTTCTCGAATATTCCGTTCACCGTTTTCACCGGCCGTCGGCTCTATCGAAAAATTACGGCCTACGCCATATTCCAACCAATTATTCGAATTGGGTAAATTCACCCTTTGCTGTGATTACCAATTCGGTGTCACTTTCGAGGGGCGCACAAAGATTTCTGGCAATTATGGTACTCGCAAGATATAAAATTTTTCATTTATCAATTCTTTGCGCTCGGAGCCATCTTTGTTCTGAAACACCGTTTTCTTCCGACCTAGATTATTTCCATTTTATACAATTCTTCTCATTTTATTCACGGGAAACTGATCCAGTTTACACGTAAAGTACTTAAATGTTTAGTAACTTATTCAGTGTAATAGTGTAAGAAATATTTTGAATAACGTTGTAGCAATTTTCAGTGTCTCCTCAGAGCAGCCATTTGAGTGCTGAAGGTTAAATCTGTGCATCGATGCGCATACCAAATCTCGGTGAAACGGAATTGTTATAATTTTATTTATTAGTAGAAACTTGTGCGTATTTTTCTCCGGCAGGTATTTAAAAAAACATATCGTTAACATACTCGCGCGTTCGTTATTTAGAATACGTCTCGCAAATGTGGTCACCGAGCAAGCACATCGCCATGCCATCAGTACCGCAGAAAAACTGCTGAAGTTTTTGCGTATAGCCTCTCGCAGCAACTTTGCGAGCTCCTATGTACACTGTATCACGCAACCATAACGATTATTCCATCTCGTTTTAATATGACTACTCTCGAAACTCGCTGATCGGTTAACGATCCGGTTTTTCTAGTTTTCTGAAAATTTCTCGAAACAACAGACTCCGAGTTTAAACGCGTCCCGGGGTCGTTCGAGTATCGCAAGAATTATTGAAACGCGATTCGTTTGCATATAGTTCGAAGGACGTCTTGCCTGGGTTGCCCGAAACCGGGTAGCTTCAACGAGTAATCGCACGCTGTCGAAGATTATCAGCCAAGTTGATTCGACACGATAGCGTTCTCGCACGGTTCTCGATAATGGAACACGATTCGCGAGCAAAGCCGAGAATAAAGCGTCCGACGCTTGCAAAAATCTAGAACGCTTTGTCTCCCTCTGTCTTTCTTTTCTGAATTTCGATCCGCTCCGCAAAGGATCGAGTTACTCTTCGAACACTTTCGATAAAATGAGATACCGCGGTTCGAAAGTTTTAACGGTAATACATATTAGGATTGACGGTGAAATTCGTAATGAATAATTCCGTGGTTTTAGAAATCAATAAATAATTGAATGGGAGACACGAAATTTAGAGTATTAAAGCCACGATTCTCTATTGTCTCGTTGTAGCGGTAATAATACAGAATTCATTTCCATTGATCAGTTTAGCAAGATTAGACATCGGATAAGCTATTTCAGTCATTTTGGAAGGATTAGCATGACGAGCCGTTTCATCTCGGGATTTTCTCCGCTTAATCAGAATTCCATGACGCATAGGCACAATTGGTCACCGGTGATTCTCGAATTCCAGATCTCAGTGATCATCGTGTAATCCAATTATAAATCCCGAGATAGTAAATATGTCGAGTAAAAACGGAACAGCGAGGCTGGCGCGTGTCGTTGTTCATACCGTTTATATAAATAATAGAGTCGGTCGAGCGATGCGTTGACGCTCGGTTTCCCACAGTTTCAGGCGTTGCTCGTCGGGTTTTTTTCATTTCGGTCGACGAGCTAAACTATCCAAGCACACAGAGCGTCGTGCTTCATTGTCATGCAAATGATTTTTGCGCAATCACGAAAGAGCCTAGCGACACGGACACGGACACGGACGTAGAAGCTGGCGCACGTGCATGGGAAAAGGTTCCGGAATGTCCGAGACGCCTTTAACCCTTTCTCCGCGTATTTGGATCCACGGGCTTTCGCTCTCCTTTTCTCGGCCACCCCGATTGTTCCTTCGTGGAAACCGTGTTTCGATCATTTTTACCGTGCTCGCGTTCGCTGTTCAACGAACTTCAACGATTCACGAAGTTTAGAATTACAACGCGCCGTTTCAGGATGCGTTTCGCTCGACGTAAATAGTCTGCGATTGTTTGACGCGTCCTGAAAACCTGGATCTTTTTTAACCTGTGCGCGACCGTTCGTGCAATTGTTGGTTCGAGGTTTTGCAATGTAATCCCAAGGTTCCGGCATTCGATCTCTCCCCGGCTCGTTCTTTATTCGGTTCGATGAAAATTTGTCTAAGAAGTAAACGCGGGGAATACATTTCAAAGTTGGCAAAGTTATCCAGCCAACGTTCGTCGGTGGTGTCCGGGTCTATTCGGACCCAGAGTTCCAAAGGTGTCACTGAATTGCCCCGAATTTTGGTGATTTCATTGAACGAAGCGAAGTACCTCCGAAAACGTGTTGAAAAAATTGCTAAATCTGCGAACGGTTGTAAGCAGTGTCGCCAGATGAGAGGAGGGAGCACGAAACGAGGGGAAAAAGTTACCCTTACTCTCTGCCAGCACCGGAGTATGCACGACAAAGACGAAACGCGTCACGTGACCGTGCCGTGGTGGAAGGGGAAATTAGAGTGGGGGAAAAAGTCTTGATCTGGCGACTCTGGTTGTAAGCACCGACGATGCATAATCGCGCGGAAGGTCCGTCGTCCGAGGGTTAGCCGTTTGCACTCCTACGTCGTGGATGGGGCGACATTTAACAGGTGTTTACAAAATTTCAGAGTGCAAAGGGTTAAAGGGAGAAACTTCGGCTTCGACGAATTCACTTGCGTGCAGGGCAGGTTGACACGACAAATCCGACGGTAGAACTGCAAAGGAAATCCGCATGCGAAACTCTGTCGCAAACGTGGAATACAATGTTTTTCACGCGACGCGTCTCCGCAATTGGCTTTGAATGTTTGACGCGCTGACGCAAGAAGTAGGAACTGTTATGAACAGACACATCGCGTCCGATGAATCTTGGATCTCCATTATCTCGGGAACGCGAAGCATCATGGAAGAATATTCAATTGACTGTTTTCCAAGCATTTTCTACGGGCAGACTCTGGCAATTAATAGTTGGATATCTGTCTGTTTTGATGGTAATGAAGAATTGATGGATTTAAGAACGAAGACATCGTAGAAGAAAATCTTCAACTTGCTTCTTTAATCTTCAATTTGTCGTAATAATCGCAGAAGTTTGTTGGCCCGGAGGATGAATTGAGCCCCTTAGTTGACAAGTGAATCAAGTCCCTTTTCTTAATATTATAGAAATTAGACTTCCGTGTAATATCGTACAAAAAATTCAATATACAATGTAACTTTATTGTAACCACATAAAGCGAAAGAACAGTAATCATGTCATTGTAACTAAAAATAAAATCCATATTGTTTTCAATAGTAAACAAACAGAAAGGTAACGAATAATGAAGTGCCATTATTGCATTGAATTGTGATACCACTTTTGTGTGAGAAAGTGACTTACGCCATATGGCTATTAATTTATTCATAATCGTAAGTTACACGAATGTTATTTTTATTGCACTACAAGTTTGCTGTATATTATATATTAAAGAAATTTATTCGTTGCTGGATTCTTCACCAGTCTCTTCAATTGTACTGGTCTTTAATGCTTGAAAAAATGCATGATGAACTGGAGGGATAAATTTCAGCATATCTATCATGTCCTTCTTTTTGGCCTCAGAAACAGGACGCACAGATGGATATAAATTTTCCTGCATTATATTTTTCAACTGCAATGGCCTGCCACACCGAGCACGCTGAATATTTAATATTTCATACTTAACATCCACAGAAATCGTAGTTTTATAAAAAATATCAAACTGTTTTCCGCGTTCATAGTGTAACCACTGAATGGTGAACCAATTTACAGTTTGTCGTAATGTATTTTTTTTTACGCTTTGTTATTGACCGTTCTAGCTGTTTAGTTGAAAAAAATTTGTTTCTTTTCATTTCATAAACCACAAACTTGTTGGAATATCGTGCAATTTTCATACATCGATACCAATCTTCATAGATGTAAATAGATGTATGGCGTGCTGCAAATTCAACACATCCAAAATCTGAATCATTCGGTAAAAACGAATGTCCTGATATTAAGAATTTCTGTTCTATAATCTTCGCTGCAATATCATCACTTTGCACTAATTTTAACAGAGACAAAGCTATTTTTATATTATGATTTTGTCCAGTACAAGAATCACTATAAATAATTATCTTATCTTTATAACCAGCAACAGATTTAATATGTTTAACTAAACATGATGCTATTTCTTGTGATCCTCTGGATTCTAATGTTTCATCCCAAACATAAAAGTATCCTTTATTTTCACGTAAGTCGTGAATACCGAGATTATAACAATACATATTTCTCTTATAGTACGCATCAGAAACTGTTAATATTGGAAATGGTAATGCTTTCTGTAAATCGATACTACATACATAAATATTATTTGAACACTTTGCATTTTTTATATCCTCTTTCATAGAACTATGTGCTGCTTCTGCTTTTCGTAAATGTAACTCATGTTCATCTTCAAGTTTTTTAATAACTTCTTGGTCACTACTTACTGCATCTAGTTTAATTTTATATTCATCACATTTCTTGCATGTGTCTTTCCGCGGTGCTTTAAAATGTAGATTAAAACGCGTATTAAATATATCTCGACACATGTGCTCTTTTACTGATAGTATGTTTAATTCAGAGCATTTTTCTTTATACAATATATACATTTTATGAATATTGAGATTTTCATTTAGATATTGTCGGTTTGGATTGTGTTTACATGTGTAATGAGATACATTAGCAGGAAAACTTTGAATATGATCACAAACATTTTTAATAGTATCTTCGCTAAGTTTACGCGGATTTGCTGCTTTACCTCTATTGTCATTTCCAACAGTTTCACCTTCTGCATGTTTTATTATAGCTCTGTTCACGCGTCCCTCACTGACACCAAAAGTTTGCAAAAAATACTTCTTACATACAACACAGGTAGAGTCACCAATATTGGATAAAGAGTATACGTTACTGCTACTTTTCATACGTCTACTTTCATCTCGTGGTCGTCTTCTTTTTATAGGTACACTATGTATAAGTCCACAAAGATATGCATTTTGTGTGTCAAAGGATCCTATTTTCCAAAAATTATAGAAGTGATTCTTCCGTGTTTCTTCATCAACTTTGTCTGTACATTTTTCTGGCATCCACAGTCTTTGTTTTCAAACTTTTTCGCAGGAACTATATTATTGTTCCGGTTTACGTATTCTGGACTCGAATTACGAAGTCGTTTTGCAACATTCCTAGCCCAGCCATCACTATTTCTTACTCTTTTCCGACTTTTTGTAAGATTTGCGTTAACGTTAATCATTTCGAGCAAATATAATATATCACAATGTTACTGATACGGAAGCTAATAAGATACTAAACAGTCCTAGAAGTTAATGTAAACATGAATGACCCTCGTCGGTTTTAGTAAAGACGAAACGATTGTCGCGTATACATATACCAGTTTCCTTTAATCGAATGTAACAGTAGAGTAAGTCCATATGCTCCGTCGAATAACGGAGTAAGTCCAAGAGATTGGACTTATGCCATTATTCAAGATATTGTTACAGTCACTTTATTTAGGATGTAAAATTGAATCTTATTTTTTATTAGCATAAAACAAAGTATACACAAATTAATGTGTTAAATAAAACAAGTATTCTTAATACTTACTATTTTTGTAAAAACCCCATTTTTCGTAATTTTGGACTTATACCACTTGTCAACCAAGGGGCTCAATTGATTAGGGCTTCGTTAATTATCCTAGAAGAAAACTTGCGCGTTTCCGACTGATTTTAGCGGTTATACAATCTTTTGCTGTCGCTCGACGTCGCAGATGCACGGCCGGTCGATTCCTTTTGGATGGTCGCGCGTCATCGAATTCCTTGCGATTTTCCTATGGGCCCCCCCGGTCGTGGTGACGTTTATGGTGTCCGTCGCCGCGTCGAATCGATCCGAGAGAAACACCTCGCGTTTTTCAACAATAGCAGGAACTTGTACCGTTGCTCGCGCACCGCGTTCGCGGAACGCCATCAAATTCGTAGGCAAATACGTATCGTACGAACCGGCAATTATACTTCTTGTTTCCCTGCGAGAGATGCAACGCCCGTTGAATCCCTCTTAATTATAGGCGATTCCACGGCGAAATTCGACTCGTTTCACGCCGCTAACGACGCTCTGCCGGTGTCCGGATTCTTCGGGGTCGCATTGTCTCTCTGGAAACGCGCGATGCTGCGGAAAATTGCACGAATGTTAATGCAATCGTTATCGATCTCGTGTCTCTTCGCTCGCTTCTCTAATGGAATAAAATTCCAATGAATCACCGGTATCACGTAACGGGAACAGCGATCGATGATTCCGTTGAGAAATCTTCCAAAAATGGAGCCCCATTGTGTAATCCTATTGTTCTGTATCGATGGAATTCCCGGTAGTACCATTCTTATTGCGACCCTTATTGTCGGCGACGGACCTTGGGCATGTTTTATCGATAACAGGAGTTAGCATACTTTATAAACCGTGCTCCAGATTATCCAAACAGCTGACGAGACTTCATTCGAAAGCACCGATCGTACGTTTCGGAAACGGTTTCTGTATATTTTGTCATATAGTTAGATCAGTTTATGTTCAGAAAAGGACTCCGTTTCCAATTCGTTAAAACGTAAAAATACTATTATAAATTTTCACCAGAAAATTGAAAACTGTATGACTTTCTTTGACTTGTATTTTGTTATATATTTGCGATTAACACTAGAACTACCGAGCCCTAAACGTGACTTAGACTTATCCCTTTATAATAACAGCAAGATTGAATTTGCTCAGGTTTCGTACGATTTTTATGGTAACATGTACATCCGAAGAGGAGATATATTAAAAAATTTCTCGTGGAAACGTTTTCATAGTTTCAGTAATCGTGAAAGAAGAAATCATCCACCAGTCATTTTGACTGGTTTGGTAGTGTCAATTTAGCGAATGTGGCAATTGTGGAAATTGCACAGAACCCTTTGAAAGAGTACAATGATGCTACACGTATTGAAGATTGATTAATTCCTATTGATGGTAAATAGTGTGTCGGTTCGAGGACCGGTCCGATCCGATCGAAACCGAGACAAGCCTTGCAAACGCCTCGATAGTCGTGTAAATAAAAATAGTGGTCTGTAAATAGTTGGTCTCCTAAATACCATCGAACAATGATTGGCGCGATCGACGTTCGCGGATCAAGACCGTCACCGTTACTATTTCGGTGTGACGATCCTCTGGCATGAGAAAATAATGTTTATTTGGGTTAGCCGAGAGGGAAGCGTAAAAAGGAAAGCCGACCGTGTCCTGCGTGGCTCTCGATAGCGGCTTAATCGTCGATGCGGCCGTTGCATTCACTGCATCCGGTGCATCGGTGTAATTAATTTCTCCGCGTCGGTTCACCGAGTGCAAGAGAGAACGAGAAAGAGGAACAAAAATTCAGCCGCTCGTCCGGGAACCTTTCAGTCGTAATCAGAAAACCTCTTTCGGAGCCGCCGCTCTAAAATGCACGATGCACCGATTCGAATGCAGTGCAAATCGTTCGGTTACGTTCGACTGTTGACATAACCCTGACCTTCTGCTTTTTATCTCACCGGTTAATCAACTTTTTACCAAGCTGTAATGTTGTTTTTCTTCGCTGCAGGCGTCTCTTTACGTAATTTCTGTACCGAGGTACCGAGCTCTGCGAAATTCGAGGAAGGAATCGTAACATGATTGCTTCGCTGCAGTTACGTCTGGAATTATTCTCGTATATGGTCAAGGAAGTATTAAGCATCAATTTAAGTATCGATTTAGTATTAAAATACAACAAGTCATCGAACTTTCCCACTGATAATTTTTAAGGATCGTCTTGAATGCTGTCAAAATTTTTGCAATTCTCTTTGAACAGCCATGAAAATTCCTGTTTCATCAAAATTGTACCGACACAGTCTAATGCCAAATTCCACTTAAAGGATCAAAGTCTCCTGCAGCAATCATTTCCAGCTTTCCATCATTTTGCACGTTGTTCGAATAAATGCATTCCGTGAAGATTGTCCAATAAAGGGTTAACGGGGCGTAGACGCCCCTCGCTGAACTTTCCGTTCAAGCCATTTGGTATTATCATTCTCGCTTGGCATAATAATGTTCAGCCAGTTATTTGTTAAACTAATTCCTAGAAAAATAAATTTATTGGTTTGTTGTGTTATGCATGTTAAACTACACAACCTTTCCTTGATAATTATGATTTTTGCACTATTTTAATTATTGTAAGGTATATGCCAGAAACAAAATAATACAAATGTAAAGCGTGGGCGCGCACGCCCCACGCGGCTTGAACGGGAAGTCTTCAAAAAACGGTCTGGCAGGGAACGTGTTAATTAAATTCGAACGGTCGCTTAAATAGAGCTCACAGTTTGAGCGAGAATTTCGGAAACTCTCCGAAGGACTAAGCACAGTTCGAGAGGGATCAAAGACGATCCGGAGCTAGAAATGTTGACCTTACCTTCGAAATGATCTAAGCAGCTGGGACCCGTGTCGATCGATTAGAACCGACTCGGTGCTCGCTCGAACGCTGCCGTGGCTAAACTTTCGAAACAGCCGTGTCCCGCGGAGTTGTCGCGCGTTCGAGCAGTTTGACGACAGTTCCCGTTGCACAGCTTGTCGAAGAGTATGGCACGCGTGTTAGGGGCTCTCCTCGGCAGAGAGACACGTACCATTTTCCTCGAGTTTACGCTCGAATTGTCGGGCGGCACCTCCAACATCAGAGCGATTCGCTGCCTCGGAGGCCATTAGGCTAAATCCGAACTTTCGTGTAGCTGTTCTCCGGTCCCGTGGAACGGCCGCGCTAACGACGAATAAAATTCATTAAAATATGCAGATGAGCAGCCTACTGTGTTTCGCGATTACCGAGATCCCGTCTCTTCGGACCGTCCGACGACATTCCAGGGAGTTCGTTAAATCTGCGAATCGTTCGAACATCACCTAATTGATACTTCCACGTGTTCCTTCACGGTGAAATTGTTTAACACTAGGTTTACGGGGCTAGGTTCTAAGATTTTTAATGTACGATTAATGAGATAGTAAAGATGCATCCGTGAGGAATTATTCAAGTCACTTATTCCCTTGTGTAGACATTATGAAACAGAAAGCTAAAAATTTGGATAGCCATATTGTTGTTATTTTTATAAGGTAATTTAAAATTTTTAGTACACCGTGAACCCAGTGTTAACAGTCACAGTCATAGATACAGTGAGTGTAAAAAGTATTCGTACACCTCTTGTAGGCTTAAAAAACCATGTATTTCTCTATGTAATTGCACACATGTTTATAAAACGAAACATAATTGTAATTGTTATATATTTTAACTACATATTGTCATATAAATATACTTGAAAAAGTTTAACGTTAACGAGAAAAATTGAAAAGTATAAGAAGTGTCTCTAAATTGGCGCGCAAAAAGTATTCGTACAGGTACTAGAATGCACTTGAAAGGCGTCCGATTGTTTATATTATGGTTTAGCGGAACCCGACAAATAATCAGACAGAGTCTTTGATGCACAGTCTAGTGGCAACCTTCTGCAAAACTAGTGAATTTTTGTAACATTCGGTAAAATGGGTCGTAAAGGTAAGGAAACAAGTGAGACTGAAAGTAAAAATTATTATACAACTGCATAATCAGTGCAAATCATTGCGGGAAATAGCAAAAACAATTAATAGTCCACATAGCACTATACAAGGAATTATAAATCGATATGGTGAACGAAAAACCAATAAAAATAAAGCGAAATCTGGTCGAGCTCGAAAACTTAGTTAACTCGATGAACGTTTTATAGTGCGTGAAATTAAAAAAAATCCTAAAATTAGTGCCCCTAAGATTGCTACTGAGCTTGCAAACAACGTTGGAGTAAGTGTATGTGCCAGCACTATTCGTAATTGTTTACAAAATAATGAATATCACGGCCGAGTTGCTCTCAAGAAGTATTTCGTAAATGCCGCAAATAGAAAGAAGAGACTTGATTTCGCGAAAGATAATATTAATAAGTCTATCGAGTTTTGGCGAAGAGTCATATTTACTGACGAAAGTAAATTTAATGTTTTTGGCTCTGATGGCAAGTGTACGGTCTGGAGGAAGAAAAATACAGAGCTACAAAATGAAAATCTACGTCCCACAGTAAAACACGGCGGAGGTTCGGTCATGGTTTGGGGTTGTATGAGTGCTGCTGAAGTCGGGTCATTACACTTCATCGAGGGAATCATGGACCACAAAATATACCTAAACATATTAAAAACCCATATTGTAAGTAGTGGAGAAAAAATGGGTCTAAAATACAACTTTATGTTCACTCAAGATAATGTCCCCTAACATACAGCACGCAACACAAGAGAGTGGTTGCTGTATAACACACAACAATATTTGAAAACACCTCCGCAATCACCGGATATTAATCCGATCGAAAATTTATGGGATCTGCTTGATAAAAAAATCCGAACCCTGCATGTTTCAAGTAAAGAACAATCAAAACTTGCTCTTCAAGAGGAATGGTGCAATATTACACACGAAATCACATCGAATTTAGTGGATTCAATGCCACAAAGACTGGACGCAATTATACAGTCGAAAGGCTATCCAACGAAATATTAATTTAATTTATTTTCGCAAATTATAACACGTTTATTGCTAAATTTGTTACGTGTACGAATACTTTTTGTGTGTTAATTTTGAGAGACTTCAGACTGTTTTTAATATATCTCGTTAACGTTAACTTTTCGTTAGTTTATTCATGTCACATTTTGTAGTTGAAACATATAATAATCGTAATTATGTTTTTGTTTTATAAAAGAATGTACAACTACGTAAAGAAATATATGGTTTTCTAGAACTATAAGAGGTGTACGAATACTTTTTACACTCACTGTATGTGGCATCCACTATAGATAAAAATTAGTTGTACGCGTGCTCTAGTTATCCTAATAATTTCATCATGTTCTGAGCTTTCGTGCGTTATACTCGAGCCTTTGTTAGTCCAACTTCACATCTTGTCCTTTTGTCTCTGCTCGCAAGATTCGGATTCGCGTGTTCTCATTGTTCCTGGTCACCGGCGAGCCTCGAGAACAGTGGTCGATCCATCTGGTCGGATCTGGATCAGAGTTGTAAGGAGGATCGGCTGAGAGATAGTTTCGGGGTGTAATATTTGATCGGTAGAGCCCGTGGTAGAAATTCGAGTACGTCGATGCATAACTAGGTCGCCGTCGGCGGGCAGGTTGGTTAGAATGCAGTTTTCAATGTAGGCAGTCATTCTGCATTCTGTGGCTCTATAAATAATACGCGTTTTACGGGGTGTACCGTGACGCAACGACGATCTCATCGAACGTTGTTCGCGTATATGGCCTCATATTTTTCACCGAATCGCATCGAATTCCTCCTCACACGAGGACGCGCGTTGGCCGTTTCCCGATACAAGACGCAGACTTTCCGCCGTTGCGATCCACAGAGAACATTGTTCGGTCTCCATTGCAAATCGCTTCGTGTTCGAGTAAACACGTCCAGGCTATCTGTCTTAATGAACGAATGCCGGGAACAAGTGATTCCGCTGCGTTCTTGGCATCGATAAGACGAGCTGCGCTATCGGGAGGATCTATCGATCCATTATCGATAATCTCCATCGGGGAAACCGTCTTCCAGGAAGCGTCTCGCAGGAACCCGGGAAATCCTTGAGTTTTCCTAGTCGAGGCTTTCTGCTCCATCTTTGGTCTCGCTTTGCGCCAGTTCTCGTTAGGAAAAGTCAATTTTTCGCAGGAAGTTGGAGCACTCTATTTCGAATTTCGCGGTGTACAATGTTCTGTTTTAGCACTAGGTTTACAGGATTTTTTGAGGGTGTATCCACAAGGAATTATTCAACAAATTTATTTCTTTGGCTGTATACGAAATAGTCACTTTCAGTGCTCCGTGAACCGAGTGTTACGCAGGAACAAGTTCGTCACATGCTTTATTATGTTCTATTAAATATCTATTAAATTTCTATTAACCTTTAACGGACCAATGCCGCCATATAAGCGGGCATGGCACTTTTACCCTGAAATTAATTAATAATATAAATATTTTCCTTTCTATACTTGATACAAAAATGTTGACTCCATAGTTTCTCTTCGCATGAAAAATAGCTTGGACGTTGTTAAGTTAAGGGTTAAATATTAAAAATCGTCTATTAGTTGCTTTTGTATTGTTGGGGAATCTTGCACGATAACGATAACTTACGACACCTTGACAACGGTGATTCACATTTCTCCGGTGAAACGACGACGGTACAGTCATTCGTTGCGAAAATGATTTGAGTTCTCCGCCAGCCGTTTGGAGCCGATAATCGTCGATAAGCTCGGAAATAACATTGGAATACCTAATTCGGGAAACGAAGGTCACGATTTGTATCATCGACAAGCTCGCGCGCTTACCGAATCCTTTTAGTACGCCTCGCGATCGAGACCAATGCGTGCGAGCGTCGTCGGGTATCTCTCGAGTGCTTCGTATCTTACATCGACTGGTTACACGCGCGTTGAAAAACTAGAGTAGTGTGTCGTGGAATTGCCCAAAAAAGGCCTGAGGAATTAACACTTCTTCGCACACGGAGGCAATTTTGGACATAATTGTGGGAGACAAAAGTTTGACATTAGAATCAGTGGACGATCAAAGTGAGTAGACTCGATTTCATGATAAAAGTACAATGCGCGTTTGTTCAGACTTTATCTCTTTAATAACTGATCGGCCGTTCAATGGTTAATATTTACGAAACAATCAACAATGCTCTCGTGTATTATTACAGTTTACTCTGAGGCGTCACTAAAATTGACATATTATTATTCGAGAAATTTCTTACTTTACATTATCTTCTTAATTCTGTAATGAATTGGATGGTTCTCCGTTAATTGCGCCGTTAAAAAGAGTGATCAAGTATTCCGCAACGTCGGCATGCAAAACCGAATTCTAGGGCATCGGAAACCACCGAGAGAGGCCGGCTTTCGATTCTCGCCGCGAATCGATTGCACCGTCGATCGTCTTTTCTGCAATTAGAAAACCCGCCGATCCTTATAGAGCGTTTGCCCGGTGCATTCCTCGTTGCACACGTGCGCTCGTGGACGCTTGTAGACGCGGATAACGCGTCAGCGGGTCTCTCCGCTGGTGTCAATGAAAAACCGAAAGGAAAAAGGAGACTCTACGACGACGAGAGTTCCTTATATCGATCGTGTTCGACTCTATCTCGCTGTTTCGCGAGAAGAGTCGCTTTATTCCCGTAGAAGGCGGCACCGACCGGTCGTTTAGAGTTTTTCCCCCCCTCGGCGTATCCCTTTCGCGATTTCATTTTCCACGTTTCTCGAGCCAAGTCTGCTGTCCGGCCCCCATCCCCTACGATTTTATAACTCCTTTAACGCGGAGAAATTGTATTTGCCGCGCAGTTGGTCCGTGAAAGAAAACCCCGGGAACGGGAAGGGAGTTGCTCTCGCAGACCAGTTGAATTAATCGTCGAAGTTTTCAATTAGGATGCAGACGGAGCCTCGGGATCTCTCTCTTTCTCTCTCTCGTCTCCTGTAAAGATCCGAGAGGTAAGCTCGCTTTTTAGTTTCTCGCTCGTAATAGGAACTGTTGCAATTAATTAAACGTCGAGCCATCATCCAGGCAGCCTCATGTCGCAACTCGTTTCTGCCGACGAGACAATCACTGAAATCATTTACAATCCGTACATTCAATCCTAGTACCAATTAACTATTTGATCGGTACACTGTTCGATCGGTTCTTGAAGCCTTCGTACCGCAAGCGACACGTCTCGATTGATTAAAAATTGCAGGGACAAAAATATTGTAACAGAATTTTGTTTGGTACAGGTTGCAAGCTCGTAGACTGCGAATCTTTTTGCAAATTCCAATTTTAATAATCCGCCTGGCATTGAGAAAATTTGTTTCGTCGATTTGCCAACATCGAAATACCTAATTTCCGTAGATGAGTGCACTGTTGCCTGGATTTCACGAATTCTCGAAATAAGATCCAGCAATTTACGTAGAAGCGTGGAAATCAAAGATTCCGGGATACGAGAAATTGAAGTCGCCATCGTAGCAGTTCCATTTTACGGGACGGGGAGCAAGAAAAGTGACAATAGACGCGCAAACGGAGAATAGAGCGAGGCTCCTGCTCGCGTGTATCGCGGTGTTTTTTTTTTTTTTATATTTGTCCAACGTTCGAGGCTTCAAACGTGCGCGACAAGAGTCTACTATCCGAATATTACAGCGAAGAAAGGTTTTGTTTGCGATCGAGAGGCCGAATGGAACGCCGAGCCGAGAGAGCCGTACGCGGAATAAAAGGCGGGCACGAATCTTCGCGAAACGTGTTTCACTGGCTGAAACAATGAGAGACGTTCGACCGGAAGAAACGGGAAAGCACGAGAATTCTTTTATTGCGCGATGAGTCGTCGGTGCGTGAAGGAACATGCAAAAATTTCTGTACCGCGCTGGCTCGCTCCGTTAGCTCCTTGTGCATCCATACATGGTTCCTTTGACCAGCAACGGTATAGAAATTTCATTCACCTTATCAAACAACTTATCTATATATTATTTGACGCTTTCAACACTCGGTACTCACATCGGCCATTCAAACTTCTGCCAATCCTCTTTTTCGAGTATGACATTTTCTCCGTTAGGAAACGGCAGCCTGATGGAACACAATTTAGCAATTCTAACGAGTTGGAAATACAGTGATTTCTCCATATATATGTCGCCAAGGTCTGGATGATAAACGTCGCGGAATGGTTCCCACTACCGCGAGGTATATGTAAACATAACAGCTCGAGTATGTCTCTTGGACGACACACTGAGAATTCACTGTAGTGCACAGATGTTCTTAAATTCTTTACGCTGTTTTACAATCGTCTATCGATTGTTAACGCGCTGTGAAATCTGATTTGATATTTTTAATTCCTCGCCGCGAGGAATAGTATATGCGTGTTTCAACTGACAACGCGATAGAACCTTGCATACCCAAATTTGTGTGGAACAAACTCGTTTAGACGATACCTATGATAATGACCTATCAGTACGAGTTACTTGCCTGTGAAAGAAATTGTCGACAATTGTGCAGCAATTTCCACCTAACGCGACTAGGCATTGTCAATGATAGCCAGTGCAAATGCAATCGGGACTGCGAAACCCTCGATCATATAATATGGCAATGCGAATTGTATAATCCTCAAAGACGCAAGCTTGTCTTAGTATTCATTGCTTTTACAAAATTTGCTATCTATATATTTAGTATTAACGGGCATCGTTGTCGTATTCACTTGTATTATTATTGTATTCTTTTTGTTCTATCTCTGTACTCTATATTATTGTACCCACTTATATTATTCCTGTAAAGCAGAATAAACCCAGAAGGGTTTCAAATGCTTAAAAATAAAACAAAAACTGACGGCAAACAAAATCTTGCTCGTATAAACAAGGCACAGATAAACCAAATTCTCCTCTTTACGAAAAACGTGTTAGTTCGGCATACGGCGCGTTTGTAAATTTCCGGGCAGGTTAAAAAGTGTCGAGCGATAAGAAGATCGTTTATCCCGATAAAGTCTAGATAAATAAAAGCGTGTTCAAGGGTTATAAGAGGGAATGGAAAGCCGTTGGGGGTTATGGAAATTAAAATCCGTTAGGGCCTCTCGGAAAGTTTTCTGAAAATGTTAGGACACCCGTAGCGCCGCTTTACCCACGCGGAACAGCCACGTTCGTCGAGAGCGGAGTTGCGACGCGAGTTGAACACGCAGAAACTCGGCGTCGTTCCGCGGCTAAGAACAATTGCCCGCGACACGACAGACGTGACTTACCATCCAGGCTGAATGCTGACGAATGCTCCTCTCGTTTCTAAATTACGCCCTTTCTCCGTCCCGTCTTCCGGTTCTCCGCGCGGCAAAACACACGGCGAAAGTGTTCTCCACGCTCGTGTATGCGTCCGCGAGGCGAGGAACCTCCTCTGTGCCGGCTCGATTGGGAAGAAGAGAAATCCTTTGGAATCCTTCGGGTCGAGTACTACTGCTCAAACAGCGCAAAGTCCGCTTCAAAATCCAAAAATTGCACGCTAGAAAGTTCAAACGATCACGCGTGCTTCTATGTTCAGCATTTCCGGATAAAAATGCGACGCGACAACCGGAAGACCGAACCGTACAAATCGAAGGATCATTTTAAAACGCAGCGCAAACCAGAAAAAAGACACGCACAATAGCTACGTCGGGTTTAAGAGCCGCCCGCAGTCAATAGGTTAATGCCAGGTTCACGTAAGCGACAATCAATCCGACTCGTCCCCATTGTTGTCGCGCTCGGCCAGCAACGTCTTCTTCGAATGGACGTCGAACTAACGTCCCTGTTTCATGCTACATACAAATCGAACTATCTGCATTTCAATCGACAGCGCTTCGGCTAAAATAAAAATTGATTTATACTCGCGGGTAAAACAAGCGCAAGGACGCGCGGCACGTAGATTTATGGTTCGCCGTTCGCATGTCGCGACTACTTTTATGCGCTGCGAGCCGGACGGGACGGATGGACAATAACAAAATTTGTCAAGTGAAACTAGAAAATATCTTGGTGCATGGACACTGGATCACCGTCGTGCACGTCTAGAAACTTCTCGTTTAAAAATACCGAACTCTATGGGAAAGTGTGTTTAGGTGAGTTTCAAGCTCAAGGTAACGCTCGGGGTGGCTTAATACACTAGACTGCGGATCTTCGCGCATAATAAAAATTGACATTTATTTACAATACAATATTATACAATTATTCTATTTTCACCGGTTTATGTTCCCTCCACTCGATTTTCTTGCCATCTTATCTCGAATTTCCAAGCTATTTTGTCTTTTAACACGTTGACTGCCATGTCACCCACATGTGGGTGACGAAATTATTTTCCAGGTTTCAGTAAAATGCAAGAAAGTTGGGGGACTACTCAATATCGTACATTTAATTTTTTCCAATTTATTTCATTAAATAACTTACTTTGATTTTATGGAATTTTTGAGGTTTTTAGTTTGGCAGTCAAAGTGTTAAGTGGAAGAGGGTCGTTGAATTTTCAACTTTCCACGGATAAAGAATATTGGAAAAGGAGTATCGAATTTTTTGAGGAAAATATTCTAACTCTAATTATTGTGCAATTCTCGTCTCGATTTCCGAAAGATGCGACGGAAAGAAAGAAATTCTTGGCGAACGAGAAAGGTAGAAAATTGCCGAGGCGTATGATCGAAAAGTAGTTTTCCCCTAAGGGTGGGAACTCGCGAGTTCCCTCGGTGGTTGGCGTAACGGGGTCGTAACACGAGGAAAAATATATTCCATAGGAGTGGTCATTATGTCCTATGGGGGACCATGGCGTCGAGGGAGAACCGTAAAAGCGAGCTACGGTTTACTGGCGCAGTCGAGTCGGATTACCGTTCGGAAAGTATATGTACATATGTAGGCGCGCGAGCCTCGCCTAACCTCGCGTCACGGGAGAAAACAGCATAGCTTCTGCGGATGTATCGCGATATATTATTTAAACGCGGGACGAATTATTTGGTGGATCCCGTCCGAGTGTAAAAGTGTTACGAGCCCGGGGCTAGACAAATAAATTTCCTACGACCGGACGCGCGCGGCCAGAGACTGCAGAGGAATATAAACCTACGGATTATCGACCCGTTTTCCAGACCCTTCCTTTTCCTTTTCCTTTTCCTTTCCCTCAGTTCCCTTTTCCCACTTTTCCGGTCTGTAGCTACTCTCGCGACCGTACACGTTGCCAGAGTCTCGAAATCAAAATAAATTCGATTCCTGTCCGCTCTAATGGAATCTTTAACGTTCCCCGCAAACCTTTGATACTTCCGAAACGGTTGGACCGTGAACCCATTCATTTGTTTTATGGTTGTACTGTCATTAAAACTTTTTGTCATTTACGATTTCCCACGACGAAAACAAAAATTCGTGTCTAGACTGCGGATTTTTGTGCAGAGTAAAAGCTGTAATGTCAGAGTATTTGAAACCCCTTAAAAATATCTTCATGTAATAATTTTTATCATGAATGCAGACAAATCGCAGTCTATTGCATGCCAGCAGAATGCACATTCTGCAATAGCTACAGCATAACGAAAACAACAAAGCGGAATTTTATTTCGATTCGAAAGAAATTAATGACGCACATATTTATAGCGAATGCTTTAAGGATTGCTTTAATAGTTTTCAACACGGTGAAACGTAAATTCGTCAAAGTTTTGCTATGTTTAAAAGATAGCGTCTCGAAGGAAATGTTCAAAACACTGATTAGTCACGATATAGCGTGTTGGCAATCACCTTTCGTGATCTCTTCATTCCCTTTATTTAACTGGTAAATCTTTCACTTTCGAAGAATCTATCCTTGTATAAATTACACGGTATTTGGACGTTGTTGCAAAGTTTTTGTTTCGCGTCAGGTTTTTATACCCCAGCCACAAACATGCAAATTTTCATCTTTCTAGGCGAGGTGTGTATTGGACGTTTTTCTGCATTCTTGATACTTTGGTCGATATGGCAAACGCGTGTCGATATGGTAAACAACGATCTTACATTGTAAAGTCCAGGGGAGATGCCATCGGATAGTTTCGAAGAGCCACTTGAATGTACGGGAAAGTATAGTAATAAAATGATCCGAACTATCCTAAACTTGTGCAGCAACGATGTTGTACTGCGAGCAGGGTCTATGCCCGAAGGACCTTTGAAGGGTCTACTCGAAGAGCCTCTTAAACTTGAAGAGGACTACACTATGCAATGATGATTTAAGCTATCCTAAGCTTAGCTATTCTTATTTTCAAGGCCTTTTTGCGCGAATCTTAAAGAATTTTTTGAGAACAACTATCGAACCTTTTGCGTTGGGAATTTTCACGCATACTTGTTGGTATATGAAGTACAAATGTGATTTTCTTAAAGTAAAAATATTGGATATTACACGAGTTACATATTTGTTTATAGAATATGCTTCGAGGGAGAGTCCTGGTTTCGAATGCCATTTTATTACCAAGTTCAAGGAATTTCTTCCCGGGGAGCTGTTAGGCTTTTTGCATTGGGATTTTACGCGCATACTTGTTGGTATTTGAAGTACAAATGTGATTTTTTTAAAGTAAAAATAATGGATATTACACAAAGTTACATATTTGTTTATAGAGTATGCTTCAAGGGAGTGTTCTGGTTTCGAATGCCATTTCATTGCCAAGTTCTAGGAACTTCTTCCCGGGGAGCTGTTAGGCTTTCTGCATTGGGATTTTACACGCATACTTGTTGGTATTTGTAGTACAAGTGTGATTTTTTTCAATTAAAACTAATGAATCTTACGCGAGTTACATATTTTTTCATAAAGTATGTTTAGAGAAACATGGGTCGCCGCGATTCTAGATTTTTTACCAATCGAAAACAAAAAAATTAATCAGTATAAATTGCTCACGGAAGGTTAACATAACGAGGGACAAAAGAAAAATCGATATTTTGAAGCTTCGGAAACCCCGAACAGAGAACATTGCAGTTCCTCTTTTACGGATCGAACTGCGATCGTAACGCGTGCAGCAGCTCGCTTTCGACGGCCACCGTGTAGGAAGTGTATCGCTCGCGACGCAACGCGTATGAAACCGTGTCGCTTACTCGGATTTCCTGTTCACCTTGCCCCGACAAACGGGAAGGCTGGGCCCGTGTACTCGCGAAAATGGCAACGTCCGCGCCCGCGTGTTTACCCGGCCGTTCGGAAGCTCGCGGAAGGACAAGCCCGCGAGATCTACGATCAAGGGAATCCTTATTGAATAAGTATGAGCGGCCGCGTTCCATCGCGTTGCACGCCTGCTTGTTGCTACACTGCCAGTCCCGGCGATCGACGGACAGAAAAAGGAGAAACTGTGTCATCGCGCAATACCTTCCACCTGTTCAACTTTTACGAACACGAGTCGGCCTACGTTCCTTGCCTCTGTTACATCCGATCGAAAACCATCTCTAACCGTTTCGATGCACATTTTGCATTACATCTCGGCTTCAGAATCTTTGACACCCTCCTTTAACACGTTAAGCGCAAAACATCAACCCCCGAGATTCTTACAAAATCAGTGTTGAGCGATGTCGCGACGTTCGTTTCGCGTTGCTCGCGTTCGTTTTCGAATTAACGAAAAGCGGAACTAATTGAGAAGAATATAGGAACGTTGGTGGTTTTACAAGTTATTTTACTTTAAGGAAACTCGATTGTAGACTTTGCCGTTTCGATTCTTCGCGTTTTACAGATTGATACGGCGTTGAAAACGGTATTACTAGCGTTACAGCGATAGCCCGGAGTTACAGATACGATGTTGTCGTTACGATTCTTGTTGTGATATCCTCCTTGGTTAGTGGTTGGCGGTACTTACATCTACTTCCGCGTCCAGTTCACGATTCCCCTCCTTCGTCATTTTCGCTTTTTGGGAGGAGTTTTCGGAATGGTCTAAAGGCGGTCATTGCAATTTTGAGGGTGACCGTAGCAGACAATAAACCAAGGAAGCGCTTCGGGCCTGGCAAGACATCTTGCAGTTAAAAACGCGATGAATTGGATGACGCGGGCTGGCAAACAGATGGCCCGAGGACTAAGACGGTAGTTAAAAACGCTAAATGGTGATGCCCCATGGCTTCGAGGATTGCTATGTCATAAACGGCAGTTTATTTGGATTTGCGGGGTTGTAAACGGACACGTCTCGATAGTCGCGTTAGAACCGTGTTTTCGGTGGGCACGTGGCGGACAGACGGCTCGCCTAGGCCATTGTTTTGCAAGGTGAGGGCGCAGGTAACTCAAGGACAGGCCGAAGACCGTTACATGACTTGGTGCGGAGGAACGCGTCGCAACAATCAGAGTAGTTTAATTAATGAAACGAAAACTAGACATTTAAAATGTATTATAGGGGACGTTGTCTTAACCCTTTTGAATTCGAAAGATTCCAATAAAATTCGGTTTACATGGATATCACATGAATTTCTAAACCTAGTAAAAAATCACTGTCAGTCATACGTGACTGACGTGCTAATCTCGCAGCGTTCCAATTAGTAGACTGCGGATTTTACGCGTTTACGAGAAACGCGAGTCGGTGCAATTTAAAACAATAGCTGGACTCGGAGAGTTCAAGGGCGCTGATGTACCATTTTCAGCTTGTTAGGGTTATTAAAAATGGAAAAAGTGTCCTGCAATTGATCCGCACGGCCTGTTTCTATAAATAGGCCTTCAAACGAGGTGTAGGCAAACGTCGTCGATGTCGACCGGACTTTCGGCTGGTAAACAAACACGCGAATGTTGGTGCGTGACGAAAAACAGGTGCAAGCAAGCTTAGGTGCCTCGAGTCGGACTTCGTTATCAACGTAAACAGTGGTCGTGCGTCCCTCGAGATAAGGAAGCGCGAGGCGTATCGCTCTGAGGTCGTTTCTAATCGCGAGGCGGCCTTCCTCTGAGCATAGCACCGCGCGTAATGAACGTAATAAACGACTGTCGTCGTAATATCCAGTTGCGTTTCCGCCGCGGGCAACCTTCGGCTAGAAATCGCCCGTGCAACGCGCGCGTGGGTTTTCGCGCATTTGCGCTCGCGTCTGGCTCAAAGTCCCCCGATCGCATCATCGATTCGCGTTCGATTTCCCGGCAACCTTGCGGCAAACGAACACAGCGTCCGTTCTCTTGCGCAAACGTGGGTCTCGGAGACGCGACGGTCAATTATCTCGTTTTATACCTTTTTTTTTTATGCCTGTTCATCGCCCGCACTCTATTCGCCGATGGAGTCACGCCGTTAACGACGCGATTCCCGCGAATCGTTTAACGGATTTATTGCGATTTACATGTCAAACTGGGATTGAAAGTGTTCTACTGCAGGTGTTTCAAGAGATTCTGTTCGAGACGTGGACCGTGCAACTGTTTTAAAAAACGGTCACGCGTTTTTCGATGAGAATAAAATTGTTGAATGTGCTTTAAATTAATATTGAAGCGGATTCCTTTAGGCGCAGTGAAATTGAACCTTTTTATCCGCCAACTCTTTGCTGTTTTAACCTCGGCACGCATTTCTTCCAAAGACATTTCTACAATATTTCTATATATAATTTTTTTAGGAATTTATTAGACACGAACTAATTCGGTAATGTATGGAATAATTTCTATCCGCGCATCAGACTCGCCATTCGCCTGCAAAGAGTTTTAGCAATTTTGTTCGTTCAATTTTTAATCATTTGGAGAGAGAATCACGAACAAAGGGTCAATTGTAGACTTGATCGAAATCGTGCACAGTTCGAACCCTTAATGGATCGTAACGAGATTGCCGCTCCGTTTAATTGAACCGAACAAATACGCGTTCCATTCTAACTTCTGCAAACAAATCCACGAACATGTACACACGAACCTCGCAAATACACGATAAATAGTACATTTCGTATTTTACAATCTCGTGTACAGATACACAAAACCTCCGTGGCCTGTTATAGTCTGTACAAGATCGATCATCGTCGAAGGTCCTCTGTTCGATTGGCAACGAAAGCGAAAACTCGAAACGCGACCCCGAGACACGATCGGAAGACCGTGATTCTTTCGCCATTGTCCCATTAATTAACTGGAGCCCAAGGAGCTAATGAGTGGAAACACTTGTCAGCCTTCGATTCAGTTCCTAATCCCAAGACAGGGAGCACGGCAGACGGAATCGGCCGCGAACAAAACGCCGAGAAAATTAACTAATTGAGCAATTACACGGCTAGACGGTCGAATAAAGATCCTCGAGAACGATTTACCCTAGCCGGTTTCTTCCCGCGGGCCCCGCGGCCCGGCGAACAACGTTCGCCACTGTCTCGGTAGTTCAGACACTTCAGACCGACAGCACAGAAAACAGGGAACCCGATTCAGCTAATCCGCTCGGAAAGATTGCACGGGTCGTTTAACCGGCTCCTGTCATATTCCCGCTGCCATAAAGTTGCTCGTGATGTCCTCTCGCCGCCCCGATGTAAGGAAATATCTCTGGCCGAAGAAAACGCGAATGAAATATTAGGGGGGCCCATAAGTAATCAAATATTTTGAAATCTACAAGAAACTTTGTAGTAAATTCATGAATTTATTATATAATCTCCATAATTATAAAGGGCAGTTTGCCATATTTCCTGCAAATTTTCAATACCCCTCTCATAGAAATCCTTACATCTTCTACAGAAGCGAATGTTTTATTTCTTAAATAATGCTCCAGAGATCTGAAAAGATGATAGTCAAAGGGAGGAATATCCGGTGAGTACGTAACTTTCCATTGCAATTCTTTGATTTTTTTCTGAGTGAGTTTCGCTGTATGGGGCCGGGCATTGTCAATTTGTAGTATTACACCTTTTCTGTAGTCTAAAGATGTCCTCTTTTTCAATAGTACTGAATACAGCCGTTGTAATTGCTGACAATACAACTCAGCAGTAATGGTTTCTCCAGGTTTCACCAACTCAAAGTGAATTATGCCACGACAGTCCCACCAAATGCACAGTAACACCTTTCTAAGTGGTAGCCTAGGTTTAGGGGTTGATATTGCGGTTTGATTTGCAGAAAGTCATTGCTTGGAACGCTTTATGTTATCATAAAGAATCCATTTTTCATCTCCGGTAACGATTCTGCGAAGAAATGGATCTCTACGAAATCTGGATAGCAATGAAGTGCAAATTGATCGACGAATATTCTTGTTGTTCTCAGATAATTGATGCGGTACCCATATTCCTTGCCTATATGCCTTTCCCATTTCGTGTAGGTGCCTTTGTATAATTGATCATGTCGAGCCAAGACTTCTCGATAATTCTTGTATACTTAATTTTGGGTCAGCTTCCACTAGAGATTGTAGGCTGTCATTATCAAATTCAACTGGTCGTCCACTTCGAGGCCTGTCAGAACGATCATAATCACCAGCAGCAAACCTTCTGAACCAACGTTGACACTTGTTGACCTTCAATATACATAAACATCGTAAATTTTCTTTGTTGTTACCGTTTCATTAAATCCCGCATGAAAATGAAAAAGTATGCAATGACGAATATGATCCTCGGAAGGTACGGTCGCCGCCATTTTATTACAGGGTTGTACAAAAATGTTTACTTTTTAGAATATTTCGAACACAGGCTGCTCCACCGAAAGCTGTAAAAGAATACACGTTTCCTCTTCAACGATCGGTACAGAACTAAAGGCAAAACAAATTCTTTGCAAACAATTGCAAAGAACTACTTACTTATGGGTACCCCGAATAATTGACTGGTTCTCTCGGAAACGAAACGAAAGCTGAGAAGTTCAGCTTTGTTGGAGCAATCGCGCCAACAAAAATAATGAAATAATTTCAATAATCACGGTTCTCGCACACCTGAAAAATAATTGCGTTGGCCACACGGCGGTGGTGATCATCGGCGAGAATTCAGCTTTGCAGGCGGACGCGAAGAAGCAACACAATAATCTGATGAGAAAACGGTATTCTGGGTCAAGGTGGACCCAGGCCCGTAGAGCGGGGGTGTGTTAATAGAGAGAGCAAAGACAGTGGGAGAAGGCGGACGCGCGCGAGAAAGTTCATTTCGGGGAGTGCAAACTTTTCCGCCGATGGGAAACCAAATACAAAGGACCGACAGAGTCCAAGGGTGGCCGTCCAGGGAGTCCCGGGGAATCTTTTCAGAGGTTCTAGAGGGAAAAAAGAACTGCCAGCTGGCCGGCCGAGCTCTCAGCCTCCTTTTTCATCGGCCAGGAGAGAGGAGACACGCGATCTCTTCGCGTATCTCTCCAAGAAGTGTTTGCTGAGCAAAGATTACGACGATGCCGTGAAAGAGAGGGAAAGAGAGCGCCAGAGGAGGAGCTGAAGCAACGGCCCCGGTAATGTTGACGTTACCTCGTTGCTCAGACCCAACTACCCGACGGGGTTTACCCGTCCTCGGGTAACGAGCTAAATGCGATACGGTGTTACGCCTAGATCCATCCCGACTCGCCTCGCGTCACGCAGTCGGCGATGATAAGTAAATTAGAGGCCGCCGCGTCGCGGAATGAAATTCTAGAACGGCGGATAGAAACGCCAAAGCAAATCAGTATCATCTCTGCACAGTCACGGGTTAAAACAGCCCGCAGATTTTCCGTGGTGTCAAGCGTGTCTGTGCTTCTCAACCCTCCGTCCACAACCTCGGGAGTTTTTGTCCGAAGCGAAATCTCACTCTCGAACCTCTTTCTTTTCAATATTTACTTTTCCCAATTAATGCTTTAAATTGATCCTTCAAAGCCTGGAACAGTACAAAAATTAACAAACGACCCAGTACACCGACAGCGTGCAAATAAGCTTGCAGACGGAGGGTCAAACGTTCTTTCTAAAAGGGTCCACACGTCTTTCTTTCACTTTGGTGAAATGATCGAAAAATGTTGCCACCGAGAGACAAACGGGACAGGTCCGACTACCGTGGCTCTCGTGTTTGCTTGTGGACAGCTTTCGTGAAGTAAAGAGATACTCCTCGGAAATCTTATCGAAACAAATTACTAAAAAAGAAAAAAAAAATAAACATGCTCGATTGTGTAGATGAATCAATTTAAAAACGTTTCGAATAATGTTAGATAAGGTCTGATTAGATCCGCATTGACAGCATTACGTTAGAATCTCTCTGGCGACTATCTCCGAGAATTTCAAGACTGCGAGTGAGGAGAGGGGATCGCATGCTCGTGATTCGAAGAAGGTTGGGAGACACTGGGTTAACAGGTTAGAATCTGGCAGCTTCTGTTCTCCCCTGTACCCACGTGCCCTCGCAATTACTTTTCCGGCTGCTCGTAAATACTGTCGGCCGTATTTTCCGCGCGTGCCGCTGCAGCGTAGCGCTTCGTGCAGCTGTGTCGCACGGCTCCACACGCGGCGCATTATTTTTAATCCGAATCTTCGCAGAATGTCCCGCTAATAAATTGTCGGGAACCGTCCGCTGGAAAAACAGACGAGATTCCGATATATCGTGAAAGCTGATACGAACGCGCGAGGAGACCGTCTTCCTCCTCGAGGTGAATAACCGTGAACAACTGCGCTCGTAAAGCCTTCGCTCTCCTGGCCGCATTTAACGTCACCCCTGCGCGGTCCATGGCGTTTCTCCTTCTCCGAGGC
>CM052132.1:16134265-16185497 GCA_028454255.1 Halictus ligatus | reverse complement strand
TTCTATAGGTCCTACAATTTTTGTAAGGGCTCCTATAATTTTTCTATAGGTTCCACAATTTTTCTAAGAGCTTCTACAATTTTTCTAAGAGATTCTAAAATTTTCTATAAGTCCTACAATTTTTGTAAGGGCTCCTAAAATTTTTCCATAGGTCCCACAATTTTTGTAAGAGTTTCTACAATTTTTCTATAGGTCCTACAATTGTTGTAAGGGATTCTACTATTTTTATATAGGTGGTATAATTTTCCTAAGGGCTTCTACAATTTTTCTGTAGGAGCTCTTATAATTTTCTATTGACCCTAAAATTTTTCTAAAGGCCCTAGAATTTTTCTGTATGTCCTAGAATTTTTGTAAAAGCTTCCACGATTTTTCTTTAGGTCGTACAATTTTCCTAAGATCTTCTACAATTATTCTATAGGTTGTACAATTTTCCTAAGATCTTTTACAATTTTTCTATAGGTTGTACAATTTTCCTAAGATCTTCTACAATTTTTCTATAGGTTGTACAATTTTCCTAAGATCTTCTACAATTTTTCTATAGGTTGTACAATTTTTGTAGGAGCCTTTATAATTTTCCTATTGGCACTACAATTTTTCTGTATGTCCTAGAATTTTTGTAAAGGCTTCCACGATTTTTCTGTAGGTCCTAGAATTTGTATAAAAGCCTCCAAAATTTTCTAACCGGTCCTACAAATTTCGAAGGAGTCTCTATAATTTTCCTGTGCATGTGAACATCGTAGCCGAAAGAAATACACTTGCTTTCTTGCCCGGACGTGTCTCGCGGTGACCCCTTTCGAACAGCGATCCACCTTTTGTGCGCCGGGAACCGCGGAAATTGCTTTTCCCCGGAAAACGGTGCCTTGCGTCGCTCGCAGCGACGTGCAACGTCGTTTTATTCGTTGTTTGAACAGCTGAAGTAGTTGTTCGCGATCGAGCTTAGTTAGGTTATAACGGCTTTGTTATGTAAGATACGGGTTCGTTTGTTTGACGGAAAATCGAGAGGAAAGCATCCGTTCGAAGGTACTCGGTTGAAACACGATCGTACAAATAAGCTTCGTTACGATAGAATATCGTTCGTTGCGTAAGGCAAGCGTTTGTTTGTTTCATTCACTAAAAGGATGAGAATATGTGCATTCGCGTCTCTGGCGTAAGTGGGACGTTTAGACTGCCGGAGTGGTGTGTGTTTCTGACGGAAATGGGTACGCGTCTAACTCTCGTTTGTAGCAATCGGCAGAACATTTTTGCCATATATTCAACAGTACCGTTGGAAAAACAAAATCGACAATTTAGCAGGGATCTCGGAGACGTAAGCGACGGTAGAAAATTTTATGAAATTTTTTAAATCGAGAGAAACAACGTTTTTTCGACATTTTTTAACTCGAAGAACTTCGTCCGAGATTCCAGTCTCGTTAGGGTTAACAAATTTGATATAATTAGCGTGGATAGAAGCGAACTAATTTGCACTATCGGTAACACGGAATAACGGGAAATTGTGGGATTATTTCCGACAGGAAACGTCGATCGCAAGGCGGAGGGACAAGCAGAAATCCGAAGCCGAGTCTCGGGCAAATGGGAAACGACGGTTTCGCGAAGATAGATTGGACCCCGGCTATTTCGAGGTGAGGTTGACGGGCCGGCGCGGGTAAAAAAGTGTGACGTTAATTAAAGGCTTGACATAAATCGCGGCGAACGCCAAAATGCTTTTCTCCGTTAGCGATGCGACGCGACGTGGCTCCTGCATTTCAGTTTCACGGCAGGTCGCCGCGCGATACGACTTTGTTTCTCCTGGAATGAACATGACGAGCATATACCGCTTGCCGGATGGAATAAGGCAACCACAACTACTTCGATCGTGTCTCGGACCACGGTAGGATATTGCGTACGTCGCCGTGTCACGTCCCCAGAAATTTCACGGTAAATTTTTGAACGGCGCGTTGCAACACCGAGCTCCCATTAACAAACCGTTTCTACAGAACAAAGGGAACAATGAACGCTCCCGTGAAAAATGCTAACGTGTAATTGAAGAGCGTTGCCGTGGAGCAGGAGGTTGATAATGGGAGTACAGATGCTCTGATAACGAAAACAGAATAACCAATTCGGCTCAAATTAGACTGCAAATTTCTATGCAAAATAGAAACTGTTTGCATCGATTAAAAGACATTAGGAACCTATTTCTTGCTCAAAATTATGCCCACCCATTTTTGTCACAGGTGCATGGAAGTTTTTACAACTAGACTGCGGATCTTTATGCAAAATAAAAAATATTTGCATTGATTGCAAGACACCGGAGCGAAATAAAAATTTCTTTCTTCTTTTAACTATTTTATTAAGCTAAAACCAAGATGCCGGTTCCCTTAAATCTTCTTAATATGTCCACTGCTTTAAATTGTGCTTACCCATTTTTGTCGTAAATGCATAAAATCCGCAGTCTACTTATAACCGAGGTGAAGAGATGCGGACGAACAAAATTCTGCCGTAGATATTCTCCGAATTTCGTGAAATTGGAACGCGATTTCCGTCTCGTCTCGAGGCGATCTGTCTCGCTCGATCGGGGCTTCTTTTCGAGGAGATTACCAGCGAAGAAAAATAAATGAGATCGTCCCCGATCGGTCGGATAGTCTAGACGAGGTGCAGAAGCGAGCAGAGCCCGAGTAGAAGCGCTTGTGTAGCTAGCAGACGCTGTTATTTAACGGTGCAGCTATTTCCAGGTGCGTGCGTCGTCGACGGTGTCGAGTGCTACTCACCGACGAGCTACGACGCCTCTCGTGCAGCCTTTACGCCACTTAATCTCCTTTCACCCGGTCCGTCGAAACGAGTAATTTTTCAGTGGCACTCGTTTTACTCTCGTTTTCGACCTGCGTTTACCGGAGCCGCCGGTTCACGGGATTTTTGCCTGCGCATCTGGAGCAGAACTCGAATAAATCGCGCTCGAATAAATCGCACGTTGATAAGACAAATGACACGGTTTCGCTTTGCACGGAAAGTCTAAATAAATTCGACTATTCTCTAACATACGTCCCCTACTAACACGTTGACCGTCATGTCACCCACATGTGGGTGACGGAATTATTTGTCCTGGTTTTAAAATGAATTTTTACGTTAATATATTCATCGTACCAAATTTAATTAGGATCTGTGAAATGCAAGAAAGCCGGAGGACTACTCCATATCATACATTTACTTTTTTTCAATTTTTATTTCATTAAAGGGTTATATACAGTCAGGAGGCCCAAAAAACGCGATTTTTTAAGAACTTTTCCTGAGAACGCTTTTACATTTATCAATGTAAAAATTTGTACACATATTATGGTAACTTTTAACTGTATTTTAACATTTTTTATTTGCAAAAATAACAATTTTGAAAGCTGCTATGGCTGATCTTCAGAAGCTCCTCTCGCCTTGCGGTGACCACGATATCTCTGGATTGGATCATCCAAAATGAAAAAACCAAACGGATTTCGTTAAAGTAATGTATAATCTTGTAATTAATCGAAGGTTTTTTCTCAATGATGAATATTTCTTTTTTTATAAACAATTTAAAGCCGCTATTTTGTCAACAAATTTTATTTTGCTTATTCCTTCGATTAATTACAAGATCAAAGTGTTAACACGTTGACTGTTGCGTACGTCATGCGTGACACAATTCGTATCTTTGAAAAGTAATTTTGTTCGTGAAATACAGTCTCTCGAACGGGATCGGAGCAAAAAGTGTGCTCGGAATTCTTACCTGTCAACGATACATTTGCTTTCGAATAGGAACTATTCGAGCTGGAAGAACATTCTACTAGAATTGTGTATCTAAAAATCGTAGACAAAATAAATACGCGTAGATCCGAATATTTTCGGAACGGTTGCTCGCCCTAATATTTATCCGAGGTTTGGAAAAGTAGTTTCCAGGAGTGAAACCCAAAGCAGTAGCTACTCGGAGAACCCTGACTGGTTCTACGTGACTCTTTCCCCTGATCGCGACAACGTTTCTTCTATTCCATTACTCAAAACTACGTTCTCCCTTCTCCGGATACTCTTTATTGAATCGTGAAACGGAACTGTTCCCTTCCGCCCCTTGGTATTTCTTCGTAGAAAAGAAAATTGCACCGGTAATAATTTAACCAGCGTTCAACCTACACACGGATCCTTTCTTCTGTACTTTCGGGTGCTTTTCGCGAGACTGTGCACGATAAATAAAATAAAACGATTAAACAAAGCACGATTAAATGAAAATCGATCTCCTCTCTTACCGATTTCAATCGCTTAAAAATTGGGTGACCTTATAGTCTAGAAATTTCTCTAATAAATGCACAAAATTCACGGTTTACCAGTACCGATATTAAGAGCGTCTATTAGAAAACACGCCACCAGAGAAATGTTTGTTACATCACTGGAATATTAAACGCGTTATCAGCGACGCGTTATCGGTACTAGGAACGCAATCACGCGAATCGAAAATACTATCAGCGAACGCCATAATACGCGCAACGGTCCCGCGCGATAGCAGTCTGCAATTATAGTGGACGGGGACAATCGAGTTAGTTCGATAGGCCCATCGAATCGAAAGGAACGCGCAACCAGTTTCGGAACCGTTACGAAGCAAAAGCTGTCGGGTGATTTTCCGATTAATCAGAGCGTTAACCGATGCGCACGCCGAGGACGAGGAAGTATGCTAATGATCGTTACTGAAAAGAGCATTTTCACTGGAAACTATGTTAAATCGTGACGGCGACGGCGGACGTCGATGCATCGCACGAAGGATGGGAGGGGGGACAATTCACCATCGCGAACATAATCGCGAGCGCGCGGAACAATCGCGATTATCGCGATCGCGAGGCTTCTGTTCGGCACACCGGTGTTCAAATTGGATCTCGTCCAGCCGGCGAAGTTTCTCCCAGACGTTCTCGCGCCGCTAATCAAAGTTTCCTTCGCCTAATTACTATTTCGAGCCGGTAAGACGGTGACCGAGATCGTGAGACATGCAAAAAGTGATCGAGATAACAGTACCGTCTCTATCTGTAGTCGAAATCTTCGCAAATCGAGTAGAGTAGAGTATGGGACATTATTGCTGAAAATGAAATGGGTATTTCTCCCTTTGTTTTTTTTTCTTTTTTTTTTTAATGAATTTAACCAAACAAACTCGAGACCATATTTCTTAAGAGTATCAACACTGAACCTACACTGCTGTTGATGCAACCACGAGTTACTTTGAGAGGACCTTGAAATCTGGAGAGGCACGACCTTGGGAAAAGACTGTTTCTCGTCGCAACCATTTATCTTTGCGGAATACAAAGTCTACCGGCGGTATCTGATTGGCGAGTCTAGTCTCGAAGGGTTTCTTTACCCGTTAACAGACAAATAGATAAACAATTGTAACGCTGATAATTTCCGAGGACCGCCGTACACGTATCGTCGACGAGATGGCGTAACCGCGGCGTAATCTCGACGAGGAGATTACCAGACTATGATTTCACCCGAAATCAGAAGAACGAGAGCGCTTTCTCGCAATCGAGGATTGACCAACAGGGTTTCTGCCTCTTTCGACGATCCGAGGGGAATCCCTCAACGTCTCCCGACCATTGTCCGAGAGTCATCAACGGAAACGGGGTACAAACTCGGAGAAAGCGATAATTAACACTTTGATGACCGCGCGCGCTCGCGCTCCGATAGCGACCACTCTCGCTTACGGCTTGCTGCTCTTTTTCGCACGAATTGTGTATAACACACCTGTCCGGAGAAACGTTGCGGGTTCGCGGTGGTGGTCGTTAGAATTACTGCAACGTCAGCTGGTTAAAAGATATCAATGTTTCGCGGCTTCGGATCGTTGCCTCTGTTAGAAATGATTCTGTAATCGTTACGAATGTTCAGGGAACGTATTTCTAGAGGTAAACGAAATTTGGTCTAGTCATTTAACAACTTCGCGACCACGGACGAGTTATCTCGCGAACAAATTTCGTATATAGGTTGGGCGCGAGATAACACAGCGTAAGCGAAGTTGCGTCGCGAGATAACTCGTCTGTGGCACAGCGCAGGCGACATTGCGTCGCGAGATAACTCGTATGTGGTTATCGTACACACGGTATTTCGTCGCGAGATAACTCGTCCGTGGTCGCGAAGTGGTTAAAAGCAAACGAATCGGTGAAAGAGCAGCAATTTTCCATATGGGGTAAAACTATACAATACGCCGCATTTTTAAAGAAAAATCGATAAAAAGAAATATTTTTTAGTAATTTTTTATTTTATCTGTCAGATCGTATAAATTATTCATTTCTCTTCACAAATATTCCTTGATCATGAACAAAACGTAATAAAAAGTAGCAGAAAATAATTATTTTTGTTAACCTTGCGTGGGGCATGTGTTCTAACACAGTAGACGGGTAAAATGCTTCGTGCATATGACAGTACGCCTCTACAAAAATTATTCACTACTTTAGGTATATTATGCTTAAATAAAGTATTATAAAAGTTTAAACAAAAGCAACAAATACTGTAGTTACGAACAAAAATAGAGTAATGTGTAATGAAATTATATTATTTCTTATTAAGGGCTGCTCTTTTGGCTTTTCTACCACAACGATTGAAAAAAGGATTGTACGTTGTACAGAACTCACGTAACCAAACTAAACATGATGTACATTGTATCCAGTCTTCTGTTGACTTAGTACAATAATAGTATTCAGTACACTGTACGCACTTATTAGTGTCTTCATCGGAAATTTCTTCTTCTGAAGTATCCTTATTCACTTCTATCTCATTGCTACTTTCAGAAGAAGATGTACTATTCTTACTTCTTTTTGTCTTTGGTTTAGTATTTCTATAACTTTTTTTTGTCTTTGGTTTAGTATTTCTATAACTTTTTTTTGTCTTTGGTTTCTTTTCAGGATGTTTATTCTTGGCTAAACCTTTAGTATGTTCTAAAGAACAGTGTTCTGTTTAGCATGTTCTTTGCTAAGAACTGTTGAACGACCTAAGGGAACTTTAGATTTTCCTGTACCAACATGCCTTCTTAGAGTCCTTGAAGGTAACACTCTAGAAGCTTCTTTAACTCGCATTTGTTTGATTTTTACCTTCTCCATTGCCTCATTCAGATCTTTCTCAGACCATGATGCCCTTAATATAGTCCTTACATATTTACGCGGCATTTCTATTAACAATTAAGAAAAAAAAATGCGTCATAATACATAAAACATATGATTTTGAAGGTGGGGCGTATTATCCAATAACGATTGGGGCGTTTTGTAAATTCTTGGACACAAAACGCCTAAAGCGATAAAGGCAATAAAGCATTGACAAGAGGAGTGGGTAACATCGATTTAATGAGGTTAGTTTTTCCACTTTTAAAACATATACGTTAATTTATCATACAAGAAATAGTGACTTATAACGCTCAATTTGTTTAGTACTCACCGCAAATTGTTCAGAAGCCGAAATTCGAAGGTTTTGAATATTTTTTGATGAAATGTAATAATTACGCATGTATGTACCTTACAATTAGTAGTGTCTGTGGACAACTGAGGTAGGTTCGAACGTGTCGTTTGCAACGGCGTATCGTTACTTATATGCGTAATACAACGGTGAGGCGTTTTGTCAATCGGGGCGTATTGTATAGTTTTACCCTATATTTATTATTCCGAACTTGGTGTAGAAAAATACAAGATTAAAAAACTACTCGGCATCCGCACGTTTCAAATTTTCAATTTTTATTTCACCAAATAAATTGCTTTCATTTTATGGCACTTTCGGGGCCGATGCTTTGGCAGTCAAAGCGTTAAATGAGTTAACGAAATTCTATTTTTATGACAACGTCTGTTAAAAAAAATGAACGTCAACGTGGACAGACACACGGTTCAATTGGATCAGTGTGAAACCCGTTACGAAACGTAATCACGTCTCATTAAGCTAACCACACGAGAAGACGCTTCTGATTTTGTGTGGCCAACGCTTGCACCGCTTGAAAGTCTTAACGATTGCACCGCTGTGTTTTCGGGCGCCGAATGCAATTAACAACGCAGAAATCGAATTTCCCGGTGAGAGCCGCAGCTTTACTAATCCACGCCGTTTGCGAGGGTGAAATCTGCTTTGGGGTGGCCCGCAAGGGTGCTCGACCGAAGAGGGACGCGCGCTTTGGCGATCCGTGTCCTATTACGTGTTGCATCTCGAGATTTACGACGCATCATCCGCTGTTGTGGATCCCTTAGCTTCCGTGACTCCAAAGACCCAGTGATACCGCAATTATTTTTGCAAGGGATTCTGCGATCTTACAAATGCACTACTGCACTTCCACCACTATCTTCGCCTAACATGTCGGGCATACCTTGGTCAATCGCTGGACAACGCAACGTTCTGGCTTCGCAGCGTTTTAACCAGTTAACTGCGTTCGGTCAATTCAAAACTCTATTGCGGTGCGGTTGACGTTAATGAATTGTTAATATCTTATCGAATAAAAATGTAATTCTTTCTCATTTTGCTTCACTTTTTTTCGTAAAACTTATAATAGCCTGCGTTCGACGTGTATACATCGTGATTGCTTGATTTTAATTCCGCGCCCGTGAGGAATTTTTAAAGTTCGTCTCCGCAGTTAACCGGTTAATTACAGTTTGGATATTCATCGTTTCCGAGAAAGATTCACGCTAGACAGAGAGGGTTCCTCGATTTATTAGAAGCGCGGATAATGACGAAAGGGTTAAGGGGTGCTCGTAACGTCCGAAGCTCGTGAATGTGTCCGTTGTTGTTCGCGAGTAGGGCATCCGAGAGCAGGTGGACACAGTCGATCAAAAATCCCGCTATCTCCCGGTGTCGTCGATCGATAGCATTATCGCGTGGCAGATGTGCGGCGGTTCGTTGACCCCGCGGAAACGAGCGCGTCGCTGCAGCTCAACGCGGAACAAAGAATTCCAGGAGAGCATCGAGACCTGGTTCGGGTTGACAAGGTCCCATAAGATGCGCCGATGCATCGGGTGCACCGACCATCCGGCACGGCAGTGATCTACGTCGGCTGGACCGGTGTCTCCGTCGAACAGTCGCGTTGTCAGAGCCGGGAGAAGACAAGCCGAGAGTCGATCCGAGTCGAGTCGAGTCGAGTCGAGTCGAGTCGAGGCCAGACGCGATCAGGAACGTGACCTGCGAGCCAACTAGCCGATGCACCTCTTCTTCGTCGGCTAGCCAAGGTTAAAATAATCGTCGTTGCTGAAAAGAAGCGGCAGCTTCTCAGCAGACGCCGACTATTGCGCCTCGGGCTCGCAGGACGGACGCGCGAGAGACGTGGAAGATGCTACCCTGAACTGCAGTGCTTCGAAGATTGTCGAAAATTGTAGTTGCGTTCACCGGCTGCAACTTTACATTATATGCTTTACATAATAAAGTTGAAGCTGGCAAACACAATATCACATACAAGTCATTTGTACTCGTAGTGCAAAGGCTATAGCCGGGTTTGGGGGTCAAATCGGCCCACGACGGGATTTTATTCCAATTTGCGCCCATCGATAGCCTACCAAAAAAGATACCTTTCGGCCAAGTTTTAGCCCTATAGCTCACCTGTAAGGGTAGTTATAGCGGAAAAACGAAAATTCAGTTTTTGGCCCATTTTCCCCATTTAATGACAATTTAAAATTCTGAAAAAAATCTGACACATGTCGGGGACCGATTTGACCCCCAAACACCCGGCTATAGCCATTCGGATAACTTTTCCTCGATAATTTTAGCCCTCGAACACTGACCTAAACTTCAGCGTATCATGTATCGATCAATAGCCGACTGCCTTGCAATTTTCCTGCAGAGTCCTTTTCCGAGCAGATCATTTTAGGGGGACCTATAAGTAATCAATTATTTTGAAATCTAAAAGTTTTTTATTTCTTAATTTATTATAAACACGTTTAATAAACACGTTTAATAAGTTAATATCACGTTAGGTTGCACAACGTGCGTAACATCCGCGATGGTGGAAAGATCGTGGAAAGTCCGAGGAAAGGCTGGAACGCTGGAATGTTAGAGAACTCGGGCAAACTCCATCTTAATCATCTTCGAGCTTTGCGAAGACCGAAACTGGTGGGTGTACAAATAATCGAGGCCCTCGTAGCAAAAATTAAGTAGGCTATTCTCAATATCTGGATACCCGATTTTTGCGCCGAGGTCTTTAACCCTTTGCAGCCCTTTTACCACACTTTTTGATGGTTCGAATGTGTCCACGATCAGTGAAAATGATTTTTATTAGAGGGCTCCATAAGTAATCAATTATTTTGAAATCTAAAAAAAACTTTGTGGTAAATTCAAATTTTTATTTCTTAATTTATTATATAATCTCCATCATTATCAAGGACAGTTTGCCATATTTCCTGCAAATTTTCAATCCCCCTCTTATGGAATCCAGGGTTCCTGAGGCAAAATATGACTCAAGGTGCCTCCTTACATCTTCTACAGAAGTGAATGTTTTATTTCTTAAATAATGCTCCAGAGATCTGAAAAGATGATAGTCAAAGGGAGGAATATCCGGTGAGTACGTAACTTCCCATTGCAATTCTTTGACTTTTTTCTGAGTGAGTTTCGCTGTATGGGGCCGGGCATTGTCAGTTTGCAGTATCTGTGGACTAAAGATGTCCTCTTTTTCAATAGTGCTGCTGACAATACAACTGAGCAGTAACTGTTTCTCCAGGTTCCAACAACTCAAAGTGAATTATGCCACGACAGTCCCACCAAATGCACAGTAACACCTTTTTAAGTGATAAGCTAGGTTTAGGGGTTGATATTGCGGTTTGATTTGCAGAAAGCCATTGTTTGGAACGCTTTATGTTATCATAAAGAATCCATTTTTCATCTCCGGTAACGATTCTGCGAGGAAATGGATCTCTACGAAATCTGGATAGCAATGAAGTGCAAATTCATCGACGAATATTCTTGTTGATCTAAGATAATTGATGCGGTACACATATTCCTTGCCTATATGCCTTTCCCATTTCGTGTAAGCGCCTTTGTATAGTTGACCAAGGCTCCTCGATAATTCTTGTATACTTAACTTTGGATCAGCTTCCACTAGAGATTTTAGGCTGTCATTATAAAATTCAACTGGTCGTCCACTTCGAGGCCTGTCAGAGAGATCATAATCACCAGCAGCAAACCTTCTGAACCAACGTTGACACTTGTTGACCTTCAATACATCTCCATAGACATCGCAAATTTTCTTTATTGTTACCGTTGCATTAAATCCCGGATGAAAATCGAAAAGTATGCAGTGACGAATATGATCCTCGGAAGGTACGGACGCCGCCATTTTATTACAGGATTGTTAAAAAAAATTATACTTTTTAGAATATTTTGAACACCGGCTGCTTTACCGAAAACGGCGCACAGTGGTGCCAACGCGGCAAAAAATCCATTTATAAATTTTCGATTTTTATAAAAAAAAATTATATTTGTATAGCCTAATAATGCGTACATAATGTACCAAAGTCAGATGTTTTAAAGAAAAATTTTTTACGGAGATATACGCATGGTAAATAATCATTTCTTCGCTCCTGGGAATTCATCAGTTTTCAGTGCGATAGTTATGTAATTACTCCGCCTATAACTGAATACTTAGGGGCCTACAAATCATGTGGGTTTATTACAAATGGCTTCAACTATTAACTGCCAAGAACTGTGAAAGAATACGTGTTTCCCCTTCAAAGATCGCTACAGTACGAAAGGCAAAACAAATTCTTTGCAAATAATTGATTACTTATGGTTACCCCTAATATTACCAAATATCCGCATAATCTCGTCAGCTCATGACCAGCACGCGCTAGATTGAACCTTCCTCTTTCCCAGCGAAAAATATTTTCATATAAGGACGAAAAGTTGAGGCACCTTTCTCGCCTATTTGTGTCGGTAACGTGGACACTCTACCTTATCGCGAATCTACGGAGTCTTGTCTCTTCACAGGAAAGTTAGTATGAGATAAACTCGAATCGATTCTTCTGGGCCCGTTCTGGGGAACAGATGTGGGCGCCGAGATTTTCGCGAGCGCGTAAACTGGTGGCGGCCGGTTGTCCTATAAAAGCAGCGCGGTCGAGAGAGCAGATCAAAGGCGTCGGCTAACCAAGCTGTTAGCCGCTCGACTGGCAATCGGTCTCTCCCCTATGGGACCTTGGCAGTGACAATCGGCGGTCGTGTACGCCTGTCTATCTCTGTTCTCGTAGCTCGGCAGCAACAGCAGCGGTTTCTTCGACGCGGTCGTCGATTTACCGCCTCGTTACGCAACGAGACGCAACGAAACTTCGGAACTCTCGAGGCTTCTAATCGCCCTCGTTAACTATGCTCCACGGACGCGAATCAATCCTTGCCGCCTCCGTCCCTTTCCTATTCGATCAATCTGCCGAGCATCTCCGGAAGCGTGTTCTGCTTAGAAATCGGAAGCTGGTAACCAGCGAGCGGCGCGACGTCCGATTTGACTCTAAATTAATTTTTAATTACATTTTTTTTTAGATTTTAACTGGATATTGAACTCAACGTTAAAATCGTTGCTGTTTTACCTGTTTACCTTCTTACACGATAAGGAACAATTGAAGCACAGCCCGTATGGTCTGCGTCTATGTGTACATTAACTTTGGATTGACGACAACTATTTACATACGTTGGCTTCGTCGACAATGTTCGATGATGACGAACCTTTTGCATTCCTCGTACTTCCGCCTTCAATTCGATTTATCCTCGAGACATGTTATAATTCGACTGCGGATGTTTATGCACTTACGGCTTATGAAAATTCTCAAAAAAATGTTATAATATAAAATTCGATCGAATTTAGTACGATTTTTATTTGTTTCGGATCTACAGAGGCTGAAAATAGTTAAAACTTTACGAAGTGTTGCAAATTCACGGAGTCACTGTGTCAGAAATCACCCCGGTGCGAATGGGTTAAAATTAAATTGCATATACTTCGGCCCTGTGTGCGAACGCATTTACGGGTCACCATTCTATTTCTCTATTAACAAAATGAATCGACCCCACGGCGTTCTCTTCTGGTTCGCTGCTGACGGAGCTTTCGCGGTGCTCGTTCGTAACAATTTATTCGGGGGGACAGGCATATATTTCCATTCGATTCCCGTTTCTCGGAGTCAGCCGAGAGAGTCTGTTCTCGACGCGGAGAATCGAATCGGTTCGCCATCGAAGAGTGTCCATTGTCTGACGGAGCAGTTTAGCGGAGGGTCGATGGAAGAGGATATCCGTCGCGTCCTGGACTCCTCCCTGGATCGACCTACTCCGCCTTGTCGCGTAACAACGAGGCCGATAGATCTCGCAGTACAATTGAAATCGATCGAACCGTCTCGGTGACAAGCCCAGGACGATTTTCGTCGAAGGGATCGGCCGCGAAACGGATGCGTCGCCGAGAGCAGCGGATCGTCGAAACCGGAAATCGATATAGTTCTAGGCATCTGGCGCATCGTGTGCGTGCGCTTGCATCGGATCGAAATTAATAGACCGCCTATTACTTGGCCTAGTGAATCGAGTAAATACGTCGGCTGGTTCGTATCTGGTACGACGACCTGTCTCTCGAACGAAAAGAATAGACGCCGCGCGGCGGTGATGCACCATTTACCATGAGGAACGCCGCCGCTCGTTCCGAGCATTGAGTGACGATAGGCATCGATGACATTCGGAATCGAAGGTCGACGGTTTCTCGTCAACTCGATTGGTCGTCGACGGGGATCGAACAGGAAGACGATCCCCGAAGATATTCGCTCTCTCCCCGGTTTTGACCGGCGCACAGTGGTTCTAATCGATGAATTAGGAGGGAAAAAGTTCAAAATTAAAGGCAAAGAAACACACGTATCAGTGAATTTTTTTGTGTATTATACATTCCACAGAGACGCAAAGTGACCTCTGGCATTAGTCTCGTTAACAATGAAACAAATGACGGTCGCAAATATCGCGTTGCAACGCATAATTGTTACCCGCGCCTTGTTACTCGATCGCTTGTCGCGAAATAGTGTATGTGAAAACGTGTGTTCTGATTACCTGGCATTATAAATACTTCTATATTCATAATAATATGAATTCCACAGCTGGAGGTAAATATAAAACTGCAAATTTATTTCAATTTAGTGACTCATATTATTATTTCTACTTCGGGACATCTTCATATACATGATCCTCGTTTCTTTTGTAAGCTATTCTACGTTTTGTGGAGTGCAGAACCCAAGTTACTAAATGTTACTAATTCAAACTATTTTTAAGCAGGAGTAACACTCCTGTACTCGATATAAATTCAACAGCTTTTCGCCTTTATTAATAATTTTTCTTGTAGACAGAGTGCGTGCTATAACTCGGCGGGACATGGTTATTCACCTGAAGGAATTAGGCCTTATGCAATCGACTATGACCAAGAATCGTCATAGGCTCGTGAATTATTTAGAGAATCAGCTAGAAAGTACAGGAAGTCAAAATTTTTCAAATCGAACGGATGCCCGCGGGCATGGCTCCGAGCAAGAGCGCCCTCCGATGCTCGCGGGCAAAGCCACGGGCAAGTAGAATACTGAATTATTATCAGAGGAACGCTAAATTGAGAAATAATCATCTGTCCCAGTAAGTTATACATTTTTTAATCATAAATTGCATCACCACATCTCGAAAACTATTAATCGCGTCGACTCATGGAATGAGTTTTACGTAATAGAATGGAATGAGTTTTACCTTTTGCCCGGGACTGTATGTATTACTTTGATTTTGGGGGTTTTTAGGTAGTTGGCTTGCCACAGTGGTGATTCTAAACTCAGTAGTCTGTTCATGAAGAAGAATCACTTTCCTACGTAGTTCTAGGCTAGCTAATTTCAAACAATTCTTGCTAACCGTGGTTAATTGTAGGTCGCTTTGGCTAGCCCTAGATGATTGCAGGTAGTTCTTGCTAATTCTAGGTAACCGCAAGAGATCTTGTTACCCCTGGACAACTGCATGTAGTTTGGGATAATTATAACCAGGCTGCTCGCAGTCTTTGCATACGAAAACGCACCCTCAGCTCGATCGACTATTGACTTCGCGATATCGAAACAATATCCTTTTTTATTCGCGAGTCCTCTACGCCAGCCAGAAGGAAGCTCACCATCTTCCCAACCCTCGAAAAGTAACAGAAGCGTCGCGTTGCTCTTCCATCGGCAAGAAGGGATTTTTTGAGCCGGTGCCAAACGCGGGGATAAAGCGCTGTGCTCATTATGATTCACGAGATAACGATGCGCGCCAAGTTTCACCCTTTCAGGAGGGAACGGCGCACAGTGGTGCCAAGGCGGCAAAAAATCCATTTATAAATTTTCGATTTTTATTAAAAAAAAAAATTATATTTGTATAGCCTAATGATCCGTGCATGATGTGCCAAAGTCAGATTTTTGAAAAAAAAAAGAAATTTTTTTTACGGAGATATACGCATGGTAAATAACCATTTCTTCGCTCCTGAGAATTCATCAGTTTTCAGTGCGATAGTTATGTAATTACTCCACCTATAATTGAATACTTAGGGGTCTACAAATCATGTGGGTTTATTGCAAACGGCTTCAACTATTAACTGGCAAAAAATTTTTTCAAAAAAACTTGTTTAACATTAAGTAATATGGACTAACCTGAAGCCTCTTTCCGTTACGGTCATTTTTTATTTATGAAGGAATACAAAAAATCCTTTGAAAAGCTTCGATCTGGAACTAATCGTTTTGGCAAGTTATAATATTGATCTAGCTTTGTGCAAAAAATCATGACATACTTCGAGATGTTTTCGTCGCAATTTGAGTTTTAAGTATCAACTTTCGGAATTTCCAAGAATGAATCGTGCGGAAGTCACGATTATTTGATGTTTCAGGTGAAATTTTTTAGGGGTCCATCATTTATAATGAAAAAAATGTGACATTCATACATATAAAAAATACTTACTAATAATTTTTTATGTTAAATAAACAAAGTTTTCGTTCACTGAACCACTGTCGCAAAAATGCAACAGGTATTTTTTGGTAGTGCTCCAATGAACGCTATTAAAATAATTTATGTGAGATAACAAAATTGTTATTAAATACTTTTTATACATAAAAAATTAATTAATCATAATCACTTCACATTTTTCTTGATTAATTAGAAATATTCCTAAAAAATTTCGCCTGGAACATCAAATAATCGTAACTTCCTTACGATTCACTTTTGGAAATTCTGAAAGTTGATATTTAAACGTAAACTGCGGCGAAAGGGTCTCGAAGGGTCTCATGATGTTTTGCATAAGGTTTAGATCAATATTACACCTTGCCAAAACGATTAGTTCCAGACCAAAATCTATTAAAGGATTTGTTGCATGCTTCTATACATAAAAAATGGGCAGAAAACAGAGATTTTCGATTAGCCCATATTACTTAATGTTAACTACTTTACAAAAAAATTATTTTTTCGCCGAATAAGCGTTTTACCTGTGGCAATCTCTCCACAAATTTTCAAACAAATCCGTTGGATAGTTTCGTTTTTACAGATTTTTTGTCGCTTTTTGGCCATTTGGCACCACTGTGCGGCGTGCCTCGAAACGCGTCGTCGGGCAACTGGGCAATCGCAGCTGGTAATTATCCAGCAAATCGACAGTGACATATTTCATCAATCCTTTAATTTTCTGCAATTCACAGATTCAATTGAAGTTCCATCGATTTTCCCATTAAGTTGTTGCAACGATTTCTCCATGAATTCGACTTTTACAAAGTCTGCGTCTGCTTGACGTTCACGGCGAAATTGCAAACATTTCCGCGCGCCTAACGAGTTCCAGCGAAATCGTAGAATCCGCTATCGACCGATTGCGCAAGGAGGCATTTCGATTCGCAGTTTTTTGCCCCGATTTGTCAAAGCGGTCAGACGATTACACGGATCTCGGAACTGTTTCTCCGGATGACGTGGATGTTACGCGACGGCAAGCTATAATGCAAATCGCAGAACGGACAGTTGCGTGTCGAATGACCGATCATCGGGCCAGCTGCTCGTGCTCGAACCGGTCGAATATGTCCGGCCATTGCCGGCCGGGACGGCGCGCAGTGGTCCCAAAGCCGGAAAACGTGACCAAAACCTAAAATATGAACTTTCAGCTAGGTAAGTTTTAACCCTTTTCGGTCGGTGTCCCCGTAGCGGGGACATTTTTAAATCGTCGTGGAAGTCGATGTCCCCGCAGCGGGGACCATATAAAAGTTTAATTCCTTTTTATTCCAAAAAAAAGGAACCTCTCTTCCGAAAGAGGGAAAGTGAAAGCGAAAGCGAAATCTGCCGACCGCAAAGGGTTAACCCTAGAGTGGTCGCGCCCAGTCTCACAGACCGACTTTATTTACTCATAACCGAAGGAGAGATTGTTTATCCATGAATATGTAATAATTTCCATTATTGTGCTTCTATTCCTTCTGAATTGAAAACAATGCATTACATGTGTCTTGTTATTTGAACCTAGTGACATTATTAGTGAGAAATAAGGTTTGTGGTATCAAGACCACTGGCGTTACGAAAATTCGCGCGATCACTCTAGGGTTAAGTATGGGGTTGGTTACTCTGAAAGTGTTTCTATGTCCGGTTAAACAGCAAAAAGGCCGTTTGTTTTTATACCTGACGAACAGTCATAGTCCGAACTTCGAGTTCATTACACCATACCTTTTTAAGCTTGTGAAGCACATTGCGACTTTTAAGTGCACAGTGTACGAATTGTGTTGAAACGTTCCGATTTTAAGTGTGCATTATGCATGCTGTTTGTGGAGGTTAGTTGCATAGTTTTTAGTGCCAAATGTTTATTGTTCACTGGTAACTATGTATGCAAAGAGAGAGTAAAAGTGAAGGCATAAATTTTTACGATTTAGAGTAAAAGTTGCAAGTCTCACACGGTCTAGCGCTAAAACGTGTTGGAGTTTCTACTACATAGTATTATCTTGCAATTAGGTGCCTCTGTGGTTGTAGCACTGTTTTTTGTAATGCAGAGCAGGTATTTTATGTGCTTTCCTTGCATTTCTTGTCAAACTGTGAGAGATATGCACTAAGTCTTTCTGTAAAGTTTAAGCAGATTTTGAATAAAATGTCAGTTTTTTTATATAGAATCATATATCCGAAATTTTTTTATATTTTTCAAACCCTAACGCTGTTTTTATATCGGCTGTTCATTTGAAATCTTTCCAGCCGAATATCTCGGAAAGTATGAAAGATATTTAAAAAGTGGAAAACACGTGTCTAAAGCAGTATCAGTTTTTATTTGGATGTCGTTTTCAAGGTCATTTGAAGGTCAACTTTGTTTTTTCAAATGGAAACCTCTATTTTTTGTTATGGGATCTTATTGTACGTAAAAAGACCAGCAATTCTTCAATTCTTTCTTCTTTGGGGACTATGAAGTGCGAATAGAGTACCTACTTTATACAATACAAAGGGTAGAGTTTGCTATCCGAAGAATTAGGGTTTCCCCTCGTTCAGGTCAATATGAGACAGCGAATTTTCTAATTTCAAGTTCAGGTTCGTGATCAGCGACCCCAAAAACGGCCTAATACCAATTTTCAAGCAGAACCAATACTTTTTTAACACTTTGACTGCCAAACTGGAAACCTCAAAAATTCCATAAAATCAAAGTAAGTTATTTGATGAAAGAAAAATTGAAAAAAATTAAATGTATGATATTGAGTACTTTCTTGCATTGTACAGTTCCGAATCAAATTTGGTACAATATATATATATTAACGTAAAAATTCATTTTAAAACTTGGCCAAATAATTCCGTCACCCACATATGGGTGACGTGGCAGTCAACGTGTTAATGTATATGTCCGCCATATTGGATCCGCTATTTTGTTTTTTCTAATTTCAAGTTCAGATTCGTGATCAGCGACCCGAAAAACGGCCTAATACCAGTTTTTAAGTAGAACCAATAGTTTTTTAATAAGTTGCGAGGTTTTGACCACGTTTTGGCGATTTGGTACCATTGTGCGTCGCGAAAATGGCGAACGAGAAACAGCGCGGTGTCGCCTGGTTGACCTGGCCGAAACGGCGAGGTTGGTTTCGCAATTCTCGGCAGTCGCGATGTGTGTGCGTCCGCGGTTCTCCAAAGTCTCACGACGCTTGGCCAACGTGGGAGACGCGAGAAACAGATACGATTACCTCACCAGGACCGGAACCTTCTTAGCCGTCGCCCGACAAAGTGGTTACGTTTCGTCTGCGTTTTCACCCGGGGCGTATTTGTATTCCCGGTGTTGCGAGGCGTTCCTCCGCACCAAGTCATGTAACGGTCTTCGGCCTGTCCTTGGTTTACCTGCGCCCTCACCTTGCAAAACAATAACCTAGGCGAGCCGTCTGTCCGCCACGTGCCCACCGAAAACACGGTTCCAACGCCACCATCGAGACGGGTCCGTTTACAACCCCGCAAATCCAAATAAACTGCCGTTTATGACATAGCTACAATAAATCCTCGAAGCCATGGGGCATCACCGTTTAGCGTTTCTAATTACCGACTTAGTCCCCGGGCCATTTGTTTGCCAGCCCGCGCCATCCAATTCATCGCGTTTTTAACTTCAAGATGTCTTGCCATGTCCGAAGCGCTTCCTTGGTTTATCGTCTGCTACGGTCACCCTCAAAATTGCAATGACCGCGCCTAGACCATTCCGAAAACTCCTCCCAAAAAGCGAAAATGACGAAGGAGGGGAATCGTGAACTGGGCGCGGAAGTAGATGTAAGTACCGCCAACCACTAACCAAGGAGAATATCGCAACAAGAATCGTAACGGCAACATCGTATCTCTAACTCCGGGCTGTCGCTGTAACGCTAGTAATACCGTTTGCAACGCCGTATCAATCTGTAAAACTCGAAGAATCGAAACGGGCAAAGTCTACGATCGAGTTTCCTTAAAGTAAAATAACTTGTAAAACCACCAACGTTCCTATATTCTTCTCAATTAGTTCCGCTTTTCGTTGATTCGAAAAACGAACGCGAGCAACGCGAAACGAACGTCGCGGCATCGCTCAACACCCGGCAATCCGACAGTGGAAATCTAATATAATATCGAGACAGGCCGGTTCTCAGTCGCTCTGTCGGGTTCCAGTCAAGGGAACACGATGTTGCAGACAGCTGCGACACGGCAGCGAACCGTGAACACACGGTTTCGCGGATTCATCGAAATGTCGCGCGGTGGAAGCAAATTTCATCGTCGCCGATCGCTCCTCGGTTGAAATTCTCGCGATCTTGACAGGATGTGCTTCGAGGAGATTTTAACATTTGTTCTCGATGGAACTTTTCGACGCTCGACGGCTTAAATTCAAGATGAAAGATTGCAGTTTACGATAGGCGCAATTCGGTTTAACACTAGGTTTACGGAGAACTAAAAATTACTATTTTACATTACTTTATAAAAATAACATGAATGTATCTGTGAAAATTTGTAGCCATTTTTTTAAATAATATATACCTAAAGAAATAAATTTGTTAAATAATTCCTCATGGATGCATCTTTATAATTTCAATATTCGTAAATTAAAAATATTAGAATTCGTCATTTTGACGGGTTCCGTAAACCTAGCGTTAAAAAGAAGCTCGAAATCGCGTCGAAAAATCTGCAAAACCTGGCCTTGAATTCAGACGAAATTAACCCTTAACGTACCAATGCCGCCATATAAGCGGCAATACCGTGTATATGGCGGCAAAAATAAAGAATATATATAAATATGTGTATATATAAAATAAAATGTAAATATTTTCCTTTCTATACTTGACATCAAAATATTGAGTCCACAGTTTCTCTTCGTATGAAAAATAGCCTGGATCTGGTGGGAAGTAAACTTGAAATGCTTCCGGATCGTGAAGGGTTAAGTTGATTTTTAGAAGATTCTTCGAGTCGACTTTAGAATATGTTCCTCCTGGAATTTTTCAACTTCCGACGACTTAGATTAACCAGTTAACTGCGTTCGACGTGTACACACGTCAATTCGAAACTGTACTGCGATGCGGTTGACGTTAATGAAATGTTGTTGATTTCTTGTCGAATAAAAATGTAATTCTTTCTCATTTTACTTTACTTTTTTCGTAAAATTTATAATAGCGGCATCTGGTCTGCGTTCGACGTGTATACTCGTCATTGCTTGATTTTGATTCCGCGCCGGTGTGGGATTTTCAAAATTAAGCTCCGCGGTAAACCGATTGAAGGTTAAAGATCGCGCTTTCAAGAAGGTCCTTAAAAAACAATCGACAACGTTCTAGGCATTATTGCACAATATTGTCCAAGGAAGTCCGCTCGAAGGTCGAGAAAGAACATAGCGAACGTACAGTAGCTCACGAAAGTATTCGAACGCTTCCAATCTACATCGTTAACAAATAAAATACACCCGTTGGGTTTAAGTTTTCAAAATAGGATTGTAAATAAAGACACATAAGAGTCTTGAGAATGTGTAAGTAAAATTACAAAAAAATCTGACAGCACATACGGGATTCACAAGGCATTGAGTATAAACATACCGTTTTCGGATGTCACAAAAGTATTCGAACGTACGAATAAATCTTGAATTGTTTGATGTTAATATCTGGTTGGTCCTCCTTTGGCATCAATAACGTGTCTTAGCCGGCTTTCCATACTATATACAAGTTTTTCCGTTGTCTTTTTTTCAATGGAATTCCATATTTCTGTTATTTTGGTTTTTAACACTTCCTTGGACGTTATGCCAAAATTCATAAGTTTTCTTGCAATTTAGGCCCATAAATGTTCTATAGGATTTATGTCAGGGCTTTGCGGAGGAGTTTGTAGTGTATGCGGGGTATTATATATGATCCATTCCTTTACAATCCCAGCTGTATGTTTAGGATCGTTGCCCTGTTGGAAGTAGAAATCATCCAATAGGTTCAATTTAATTGCACTTTGTTTCAAATTTTGTTTCAAACTATTCAGATATTTGTACTTATTCATAATTCCGTCAATAAAAACAAGATTTCCCGTTCCATTCGCCGCCATACACCCCCATAACATCACTGAGCCACCTCCGTGTTTCACAGTTGGAATCATATTCCGTATTTGTAATGCTGTGTTGCACTTTCGCCACACATAATGCTGTCCATCCGAACCGAAAATATTAAACTTACTTTCATCCGAGAAAATAACTTTATTCCAAAATGAAATATCCTTATCAATATACATTTTTGCAAACGTTAGTCTTTTCTTTTTATTATTTTTACTGATATATGGCTTTTTTCGTGGTATTCTTCCATGGTAATCATTACTTCGCAGAACCCTACGACACAGTTCGGGATGTACATCTTTCCCAAAATTATTTGCAATAATCCGAACAAGTTTTGGTGCAGATGTGCTTGGATTTTTCTTAATTTCACGTATAATCATTTTCTCCTCTCTGGGCGTTAACTTCTTTGGACGTCCTGTACGCTTCTTGTTTGTAATATTACCTTCAGTTTCCGATTTTTTTACTATATAATGTATCGTAGATTTACTTCGATTTAATAATTTGGCAATTTCAAGATAAGATTTATTTTCATTATGCAACTTCAATATTAATTCACGTTCACATTTACTGGTTTCTGATTTTTTCGTGCTCATGATTAGAATAACTATGAAAGATTATACTCTACGAAATCTGTATGAACCACACGATGTCTCGGAATCGACTAAAGTGTAATGTTTACATTTCAATCACTAGAAATACGCTTCTTGTCTACGCGTTCGAATACTTTTGTGACGTCCGAAAACGGTATGTTTATACTCAATGCCCTGTGAATCCTGTATGTGTTGTCAGATTTTTTTGTAATTTTACTTATACATTCTCAAGACTCCTATGTGTCTTTACTTACAATCTTATTTTGAAAACTTAAACCTAACGAGTGTATTTTATTTGTTAACGATGTAGATTGGAAGCGTTCGAATACTTTCGTGAGCTACTGTAGCTCGTGAGAAGCAATCGCCGCAGCAGTTTGTCGAATCTCCGGCTTCGAGTCGTCCGAGCGCGGATGTAGGCTCAACGACTTTAATTACTAAAGATAATGGCCGCCGGCCTAGTTCGCAGATCGGTCCCGCATTAGCACGAGTTTTGGCAGATCTCCATTCGCGTTGCAGGTAATCCGACCGCGGAGAGACGAGAGACTTCTCGCTCCGCGAACGACGCGGATTAAACCGACGACAATGATGCTCTGGACAAACGTTACCAAGGCTCTCTCGGAACGCGTGTACAGGATTAATGGGTCAAATATTGTTGGGTGCGAGACGTCTTCCTGTTCGCGGCGCTTCGGACGACAGCGCGACGGAGATGAACGCGACAATGCCATCGGTCACTGTCTTCGCTGGCGCTTCTGGTGTTCCGTTGTCATAAGGGGGCCAGATTTAGGCGCGGGCCGGCCTGATCTTGAAGCGCATCGCTGTGCGAGGGTATTTGTAGAAATCTTCTTAAGGGCCCGGGATAGTTACGTGACTTTTTAATTAATAATTTCCATTCACAGCCTTAAGATCAGTCTTGGTCTTGATCCGACGGGTCTGAAGTCTCTGACTAAACTTGTCACATTTTGTTGCTCTGTATTATCGATATTATGAATTCTGACGCCAGAAATGTGCTTCAAGTTTTTCGCTTTATTTCGCAGAGAATCAAGACAAAATATAGCTCAATTTGTAGCTGGAGATATTTTCTATTGCGCGCTGCTCTCGATTTCATCCAGAAAGCTCATCCAATGGCATAAAAATTCGTGGATTCCACGGCATGCGCATCGTCAATTTTTGGTCTACTTCTATCGCTTATATCACCAAATATCTGCATAATCCCGGCAGCTCCTGACCACCGCGCACTAGATTGAACCTTCCTCTTTCGAATGAGCCCCTTACCAGGGACAAAATATTCTTATTTAAGGACGAAAACTTGAGACACGTAAAATCATTTTTTGACGGTAATGTAGTCACTCTACCTTATCGCGAATCTACGAAGACCAGGCCCTTAGGAAAACGTATATTTTTCTATCGCTAGCTGAATCAAGCATTCCCAAGTAGTCGAGAGGACAGACAAACCGCTTGTAATGTTCGGACCACTTTGCTGTATGACGAAATGATTTCTGTGAGATGTACATCAGCTTATTCCGACCAGCTCCAGCAAGGGATACAGCACCTTGAACATCCCAATCGCGAGCCTCCGCCATATTAATATTCAAACGTCGAACAGTGGTTAAACGAAGTGCATTAATTTCGCACTCGTTAAACGCTGCGTGCCATAATGTATGCGTACGTACTCGCATGCGGCCGCGCGCACGAGATATATTTTTCCGCGCTGCTAATCCCATTCATCGCGCTAATATCGTCTTTGCTCGTAATTGCTCCGAGCCACTTTCCTCTATTTTTTTAGTCGCTCGCGCGGAAGTTTTATGGAACACCTGCTTGCAACTGTACCTCTGCGTATTGCGACTTGACCGAGTTAAATGTGAAAATAATGCAATAGCACACGGGTCCTCCGTGTCCGAATTGAAATCGAATTCTCCTCGTTCTCATGCGAACCAAGTTTTGCCAATTGCTAACGTGTGTCCAGCTACGATACAGTGATCCCTCTATATACAGTAGCGGACAAAAGTTTAAGACGAAAAGAAAAGAAGGAAGTAATAATTCAATTGACATGAAAAACATAAATACAGTGGTTTTATTTTGGTAGTAACAGATGAATAGTTTGTTTACATATTGACAACAAAAATTTTTATTGTGTGTCTGAGCATAATAGTAATAATGTGCAAAAGAAAAACAAATCTAAGTCAAAAGTTTAAGACTATGTATAAAAGAAACATTTTATTCGAAAAATGTGTGAAATATTTGTTTTATTTTAATAATTTGTCCAAAATCCATTATTTTTTATCACCTCGGCACATATTTTCGATATCGAATCTACTAATTTTTGACATTTTTCAACAGGAATGTTATTCCAAGCCGTTTGTATTATACAGTAAAGTTTATTAAGATTTCTTGGTTTATAATTTGCCACACTTTTCTTTACTATACTCCATAAGTTTTCAACCAGATTCAAGTCTGGTGACTGCGAAGGCCACGGTAGTACGTTAATATTTTCTTCACGAAAAAAATTTTTCACACTTCGGGATGTGTGTTTTGGATCATTATCCTGTTGGAATATGAAACTATGAATCATATTATTGTGTGCATATGGTAACATGGTATTCTTCAACACGTCTATATACTGGAAACGGTCCATAATTCCATGTAGACGACGTATTGGTCCAGGGCCGTTGCGAGAGAAACACGCCCGCACCATAACGCTACGACCCCCGTGTTTAATTGTGGGTAAAACGCATTGTGGTTTCAAATCTTCACCAATTCGACGTCTTACATATTGTAACCCATCAGAAGCAACACGATTAAATTTTGATTCGTCTGGAAATAGTATTTTTTGCCAATCTTGACTCGTCCAATGCTCGTGAGCTTTAGCAAACGCAAATCGCGTTTTCCGATTTTTGGAACTGAGCATTGGTTTCTTCCGGGGTCTTCGTCCTCTTAAATGGAAATTTTCCAAACGACTTCTAACAGTTCTAGCACTAATGTTTGTGTCACTGTTCGTGTTTATTTCAAATGCAATATCACTTGCAGAACGAAAGCGGTCCTTTTCGCATAAGCGGTGAATCCGACGATCCAGTTTCGCAGTTGTTTTCCGAGGTCTTTCGCTTCCCGATCGATCAGAATATTGACCAGTCTTTAAAAATGTGTACCACACTTGCTTACAAGCCGTTTCTGGTTTATTTACAAGACTTGCTATTTTGGAAAATGTCATTTTTTCTTTCCGTAGTCTTCCAATTTGCTCTCTTTCGTTTGGCTGTAAACTCCGAGATTTACCCATACTTTTCTCCCCTGTATATAAACTTCAATCAACGAAAGGTATGCCAGACTCCGATTTCAAAATTTATATAGCAAATTATAGAGAGAACGTAATAGATGTTGCTTGTTAGACAGATCGTCTTAAACTAATGTCCGCTGCGCACAAACGTTCAGAGGAAACAAACGACTGAAACTTCTATATTGTTTACATTTGACGATCACAACATTGAGATGAAGGCGATGAAACATATACCTGTCTTACTTTGAAATATCAAGCAGAATAGAATAGCAGAATAGAGGCCTGGATGATAAACGTCGCGGAATTATCTATACTACCGCGGGGTATACTCCGTGAGGGGCCTCGGACGTCGAAGAGTGTAAACATAACACGGCTCGGGTATGTCCCCTGGACGATACACGACGCTGGTAGGACCTGTGTTGTTGACATATATCGAGAATGCATTGTATTTATAAGGGAAGCAGCGTTTTCGGACAACGACGATTCGAACAGAAGTTAACGCTAAAACAGAAGTTAAGCGTGTAGGTCCTCCGGCTGGTGGGAATCCTCGAGTTCGGCGAACACCGGCAAGCCGAACGAGAGATCACTCGTGAAGGCTTTCACCGTTCCCCGGAACCGGAAGCGGCTAACCCAATTCCCTGCACGCGACGCGAATCGTGGTCGTTATCGGTTCGCCGGAAGGTCGACGATTTCAGATCCAATTCTGTGTCTCTCGACAGCTAGCCTAGCACCCGCAATTCAAACGCGATCGAACCCCAAAACGTTACAAACTAATAAAAGTTAGTTAGTTACCTACAAGGAGCAGGATTCTGCTTCTTTTCTATTTTTCCATTTTCAAAGAATTGCTTCGAAATCGTTTCAAAATTGAACTCGAGATCGCAGTCTGTACATGTAGTTCTATCGGCGTCAGCCAATAGTTAGCACTTGACAATACGGAGAACGTGCGTGGGAGGTTGGTTTCCAGACGACGAAACTTTGACGTCGAACCCTGAATTCGGAATAGCATTCCCACGATTCTACGGTAGATCGATGTTTGCCTATCGGGGCGAACCTGTTGAGTCTGCTTAGTAAGCCGGCGACAAGCTCGCAATTTCGGTGGAGCCCTCTAAAGACGTACTCTGCGTTGCTGAAAGCTCGTTACCGATCTCGAAATCTGTTGCTACAGCCATTTCGCATATGTAGAACTGAAACGGGTAGTTGGGAAACTAGGCTCTCCGTAACAGTTATTTAGAAATTACAGTTATAACAGTTTCCGTTGGAGCAAGACGATAAGACACCGTATTAAAGATTCGATATTATTAGCACCCTTTATGTGTCCACAACTTTCTTTGCTTAACAAGGTTCCTGACTCTTTATTTTACAATTACTGAAACTATGCAGATGCTTTCGTGGAAACTATTAAATAAATATATTTAGCAGAGCATGTATTATAACCGCACGAAATCCAAATAAATTCAATCTCGCCATTTTTATAAGACAACCTGTATCGGTTTATTTTTAAGGCTCGGTGGGTTTAGCGTTGATACACTCCGGGACAAAAAGATAACACGTCACATATTTTTTCTCGTTTCATATCATATACTGAAGAAAATGAGCATTGTGCTATCATTTTGTTCCGTTTGCGGACCACAATATTTACGTTTTCGTTCCTACAATTTCGTTGACGTAAATGTTGTGGATAATACTCGGTACATTATACATACGGACATGTCCAAAAATGTTGACGTATTAAAATATTCATTTTCTTCAGTTTACGATATCAATCGCGAAAAAATATGTGATGTGCCATCTTTTTGTCCCTAACTGTATTCGTATTTGTAATTACAATTGCCTCGTGAGTTGACGTTGTTGCCCTTTTCGCCGACAGCTTTAAACAACGATTTTCGAAACCGTTCCGAGATCTAGGATCGCGCGCACGTGTCCGAGGTTCGATCGGCGGATCGAGATTCGATCGTGGAAACGATTCCCTCGTCCCAGTTACGCTCTCCTGTCGATTCCAATTTACGAGAGCCGGCAGCCACCGTCGATGCATTAGTCAACGGCGGACAAAGTATACGGCGAGGGATTTCGACGGGATTTACGGGCGTAAATGCACCGCGATCGCACGATTTACTATCGCGACACATCGGTGGATTCGCGTACCGCTGGAAACGACGCCTGGTGAACGGTTGTCTATCATAGTCCGCTCTGTCAGCGCGGCGGCGTACAGTTAAATGTCGTAAAGGGAGCGTGAGAATCGTAATGACCCAGAGCATCGTCGCCGTGGCCGTCCTCGACGTCGACGTCGACGTCGACGTCGACTGGAAAAGCCGCGACGAATTGCCGAGCGGCGGATCGTTTCACCTACGTGCGTGCGATCGCTCACGCGATTCCACGTAATTCGAGGCAATCCGTTCTCCGATGACTCGGCCAACATTACGGTGTAATTAATGACCGGCGACCGATCATCGGTCACAGGCCGCCTGCGGCCTTGAAAACATATACCCATCTTCCCTTGGTCCTCGCCTTCCCTTCCCTTCGGAACTTTCTAGGTTCGTTACTTCGTAATACTGACATTATCTCTGTTACCAATTCGTTCTTCAATTAACACCTTCAGCTCCACGTCTGTCAGAAATGGTAGATAAAATTACTCATTCAGATATGTGCAGTGAGTGTAAAAAGTATTCGTACACCTCTTATAGTTCTAGAAAACCATATATTTCTTTATGTAGTTGTACATTCTTTTATAAAACAAAAACACAATTACGATCATTATATGTTTCAACTGCAAAATGTGACATGAATAAACTAACGAAAAGTTAACGTTAACGAGATATATTAAAAACAGTCTGAAGTTTCTCAAAATTAGCACACAAAAAGTATTCGTACACGTAACAAATTTAGCAATAAACGTGTTATAATTTGCGAAAATAAATTAAATTAATATTTCGTTGGATAGCCTTTCGACTGTATAATTGCGTCCAGTCTTTGTGGCATTGAATCCACTAAATTCGATGTGATTTTGTGTGTAATATTGCACCATTCCTCTTGAAGAGCAAGTTTTGATTGTTCTTTACTTGAAACATGCAGGGTTCGGATTTTTTTATCAAGCAGATCCCATAAATTTTCGATCGGATTAATATCCGGTGATTGCGGAGGTGTGTTCAAATATTGTTGTGTGTTATACAGCAACCACTCTCTTGTGTTGCGTGCTGTATGTTAGGGGACATTATCTTGAGTGAACATAAAGTTATATTTTAGACCCATTTTTTCTGCACTACCTACAATATGGGTTTTTAATATGTTTAGGTATATTTTGTGGTCCATGATTCCCTCGATGAAGTGTAATGACCCCACTCCAGCAGCACTCATACAACCCCAAACCATGACCGAACCTCCGCCGTGTTTTACTGTGGGACGTAGATTTTCATTTTGTAACTCTGTATTTTTCTTCCTCCAGACCGTACACTTGCCATCAGAGCCAAAAACATTAAATTTACTTTCGTCAGTAAATATGACTCTTCGCCATAACTCGATAGGCTTATTAATATTATCTTTCGCGAAATCAAGCCTCTTCTTTCTATTTGCGGCATTTACGAAATACTTCTTGCGAGCAACTCGGCCGTGGTATTCATTATTTTGTAAACAATTACGAATAGTGCTGGCACATACACTTACTCCAGCGTTGTTTGCAAGCTCAGCAGCAATCTTAGGGGCACTAATTTTAGGATTTTTTTTAATTTCACGCACTATAAAACGTTCATCGAGTTAACTAAGTTTTCGAGCTCGACCAGATTTCGCTTTATTTTTATTGGTTTTTCGTTCACCATATCGATTTATAATTCCTTGTATAGTGCTATGCGGACTATTAATTGTTTTTGCTATTTCTCGCAATGATGTGCACTGATTATGCAGTTGTATAATAATTTTTCTTTCAGTCTCACTCGTGTCCTTACCTTTACGACCCATTTTACCGAATGTTACAAAAATTCACTAGTTTTGCAGAAGGTTGCCACTAGACTGTGCATCAAAGACTCTGTCTGATTATTTGTCGGGTCCCGCTAAACCATAATATAAACAATCGGACGCCTTTCAAGTGCATTCTAGTACCTGTACGAATACTTTTTGCGCGCCAATTTAGAGACACTTCTCATACTTTTTAATTTTTCTCGTTAACGTTGACCTTTTTCAAGTATAGTTATATGATTACAATTATGTTTCGTTTTATAAACATGTGTGTAATTACATAGAGAAATACATGGTTTTTTAAGCCTACAAGAGGTGTACGAATACTTTTTACACTCACTGTAAATGTACCCGAAGAGTTGTTCTTTCACTTTTCGATTTTCATTCCTCTCAATAAATTACTTTAATTTTACGGAATCTTTCAGGCTTCTGGATAGGCACTCAAAGGGTGTGTATGATACGTCGCTGCGTCGACAATTATTTTAGCGACGATCAAACGACGCGGGTGTATATCAAGTGGACTGTAAACTTAATTGAGACGAGTCGCTGATGGTTTGAACAAATGTATTTGTGTAGCAGTGAGATACATTTGCGATGTTTTTGCTGTGACGGTTACAGTGCTTCTCTCCCGTCTAAGGAAAGTGGTGACAAATATATAGGATTGGAAGGGAGAAGCGGGGGTGTGTAGGGGTAGTCAGCAGGTAACGGAAGATGGTTTGCACATGTTGGTCTTGGGAGAGTTTTAGGAACGGTTTCGAAGTATAATTTTGCAGGCCTTACCGATAACTTAGAATAACCCCAATTCTATGCGTCCTCACAAAGAACCTCCAAGTACGCTGTTTCCTATGGGACGGAACAGGGTGAATACCCTGAAATATTAAAATTCACTATGCTGGGAGTGTACGCTTCTCCTCCTTCCATTCGGCTGATCTTCGCTGCGCTCGATAAATTAATTTATAAATCTAGACTAACCCTTCGAGAGCAGGGTCTCCAAAAAACGGGAGTCAAATGTATTTGTAACGCGAGCAGTGGTCCCTCGAGGAAAAATTCCTCAGCGTAGCCTTTTCTCAGCAGAAGGGCCCAACCACCGCAAAATTCAACGGGGTCTATTTTATGCAACCTAATTCCTCGTGTGCCATGTTTCCAGTCGCCGGTAACCCACTTCGTCCATAATTGAACGGAGGGCTTCGCCGCAGAGAAGATCGTTCGATTGGAAGGAAACGGGTCGGTGTTTGCCCGATGTTCAATCACGGCGTCTTTCCGTCGTGTCCTGTTGTGTCCCGTCGTCCCCGAAAAGGCTCGCGAAACATCTAGAGAGAAAGCAAAAGGACGAAAAACGAGCGAGAACCGATCGGAAATCGATTTATAACCGAGTGCTTCGAATCCGGAGGAGGACTTCTCCTGAGACTCTTTTCGGACGACAAGATTGGATCACGTGCCGCGATCTCGCATCGAATTCGAGCTGGGACGCGATTCCTCTGGCACGAGACAATCATTTCCTATCTCTCCCCCCCCCCCTTCTCTCTCTCTTTCCCCCTCTTCGACTGCCGGAGGGAAATTGAAAAATCCGCTGGAATCCGGCTGCTGCTTCGTGGTTCCTCGCGCCGAAACTATACGGACGTTTTACATAACGATCCTAGGATATTCTCGATTGTATCAGCGGGCTGGCGTCACCTTATCGCTGCCACCGTCTCGGCGATAAAATGTGTCATCTACCTTCTGTTCGCTCTGCCGTAGATAAGACCTTACCGGTGCTATTTCGTTGGAAACGCGACCGATTTGCGGTTGATCCTTCTCTGATTACTGAGATCCTGGGCAATCGTGGATTCGTTTGTGCCTTATTTCGAGGAGGTATTTCGTGCTTACTTCTCTCTTCAGTTCTCTCAACTTGACCCTGCAGTTCCCCTGATTTGTTCAAACTTAATTTGCGGAATATTAATATAGCAGTTGCCTGAATATGCCTAGGCACAAGACAATTCTATTTTTCAATAGATAGTGAGTATGCTTCTTTTACTGATCCTCTAGATCAGTGATGAGCAACTCGCGGACTGCGATGGGCCAAAAGTGGAAATCTAATACTATTTGCGGGCCGCAACGAAGACAACATTAAATACTTTGTTGCGTCGCCAGTTCCAATTTCGGTCTCTGTATTCGCTACGGTCTCTTAATGTCTCTTCAATGAATTTATTATTTTAAGACCCTGGCACACGCATTGTACCACGACTTAAGCACCGAACTTTAGTGTTAAACAGAATATCGCCATATTCGCTTTCCATATCTTTAAAAAATTCTTCAAACTCACGATGGTTTAGTCGTCGAGATCTAATAAAATTTACAATTTTAATAATAGGTGGAACTACATTAGACATTTTTAGAACTTTAGTACCCAAATTTTCTTGGTGTAAAATACAATGCGAAGTATTGCACGGCCTGTTAAATTTTTAATATCTTTCGATAATAATCCCGTCAAACCAACATTCATACTCGACATGGCTCGAGCTCCATCTGTACTTATTCCAACAATCTTTTCCATTGGGATATTTAATACCTTCAGAACAGTTTTTATTTCTCTGTATATACCGTCTCCGGTAGTAGTTGCTACAATAGGAACTAAAGATGCTAATTCTTCCGTTACATTGAAATTGGAATCAGTTCCTCTTATAAATACTGCAAATTGTGTGGTATCATTTATGTCACGACTTTCATCCACAGCTAGAGAAATCCATTCTAACTTGGAAATATGTGTCCGCAAACTTTCCTCAATAATCTCTGATAGTTCGTCAATTCTCCTTGCGACTGTGAATCGCGACAAGCTAATTTTGAAAATTGTATTCTTTTGATTGGGGAAGGCGGCATCTGCTATCGCCAATAAACATTCTTCCACAATTTCCCCGTCATAAAAGGGTTTCATCTTTTTTGCCAAAAGTTGACTAACAAGGTAATTCGCACGAAGTGCCCTAACTGCGGTGGACGCAGTACTCTCAAGTGAATTTCGCAGCTTTAAATTTAAACTTGCTTGTAATTGATCCACCATGTCTTTGCGTAACTGTTCTTACAAATTATTAAATTTTAAAGAATGTTTACTATCATAGTCTATCTTAATATTAATTTTTTCAACCCAGATATTTTTTCAGTGCATATCAAAGAAACAGCACTTTGATTGATATAAGTAAGAAAGTAATCGTACGACCAACTATCGATAAACTGCCGATGTTCATTTACAATTTTTACGTTTACCAGAATTTGAGCTCATGACGAAATATGAAAATGCTCAACCGTTATGTGAAGAATGTGTTTTCTCGCGCAGTTCAGCGAAGACTGTCGCATACTAGAAAACATAGCCGAGAGGCAGCAACAATGTATCGCAAAGCGTGGATGAAGGCCTGCGGACCACAGCGTCGCAGCGCGCCTCGCCATTCCGGGTTCCGGCGGGCCGCAATCACTATGCTACTGGGCCAAATGCGTCCCGCGGGCCGCATGTTGCTCATCACTGCTCTAGATGCTAGCAAAGTATTATATTCTTCAGGCAATGTCGAGCCACTAGGTCAGCCCTTTGGCCACTCTGTTTTCACTTAACAAGAAAATTTTGTTGGATCAATTTGATATTGGCGGAGAAGAGAAACGAGAATCAGCAGATCCGGTGCTAGGGTCGTTAGGAGAACGTCTCACACGCAAATCTTATTACCAATAAAATTACGGCTACTTTCGCCAATTTTCGTGCGGGTAATGCTTCCTCTGATATGTTCGTGTTCGTTCTTTCGATTCCTTAACGATCCCGGTAGGACGTGAACGAGACTGACTAGTTCATGGTGCTTTCTGTTAGTTTAATAAATGAATCTGGTGGGCGGATAGTATGAATAACACTTATTAGAACTGTACAATTTGGTCGCCGGTCATCGCTCGACTCACCGTTCAAACCACACACCACGCGGCGAATAAACAAAACCAAAAGACAATCACACACGCACGCACTCACGCATACCTCATACGCAAGCGCGTAGATGTTTCGCGGCCTTTCCAACACTTTCCAGGGTTTTACGGTGTTCCGTTTCCTCCGGAGGAATTCGCACGGGCACGAAGATGGTTTCTCGTTGGTCGTAATTTCTTCGTCGACGGCCTTCGCGGCCATCCTTGAACTCGTAATTTTACGAGCGGAGCATCGTGTCAGCGTCGCGGGGATTTACGAGACGAGCGCAATCCTCGGCCACCCGCGTCCACTTTCTCCTCCGTACACCCCCATCCCCTTTCCGCGAAAATTGTCGCTGACGCAACCGACGACGTTAACGGGTCGTTAATACCGTCGCTCTTATTCCGCCGTTTGATTAATCGACCGGTGTTACCGTATCGATTAATTAACGTCGCCGACAAGGTTCGACGGCGCGGTTCTGCGCGCGCGCGTTGTGCGACGTATAAGAGGCGATCGGGGATCGAGACGCCGAGATTTGCATTCCCTTTTTCAATCGTCGGGCCCCGCGCCATTCACGGAAAGCTTTCCCCTTCATTCAGCCCCGGCCAATTACGGGACAATGCGAAATAAATTACGTCGCCCGTCGACGAATTAATTTGTTCAACGTTAACCCGCCGTATAATTAATTAGATAATGGCCACGCGTCGATAACGAGCACCACCTACCCGACGCTGCTGCCTCCATGGAAACGCTCTTTTAACGATAATTAACGCTCGCGCGCGACGGACCATTTTCACGATCGATAGCCAATTACACTGTCCAACAAAATCAAACTTTTTTCGAGTTTTGCAATACCTGTTGGGTGACTCTTATACACTTTGTCATCCTAAAACCGAATCTGAAAGTAGAATTGCTCCATCACGCAACGTTTTCGAAAAATTTTGGTCTTTGTAAAAATGTCGGATTTTGATACAAAATGACGTGTTACGCAAAAACTAAACACGCGAGAAAGTTCAAATTTGAGTCAAGAGATAGAGGGGACTCTCCTCTACATATTCATATAGTCACTTATATTTTTATGTACTTCGTAATAGTTGTAAATGGTTGTTAAAGTTTGAAAATGTGCCGACGAGGGTACTTTTTACGCTCTATTTTTGTATTTATATGAAAAATCCTTTATCTAGCAGGAATTTACTATACAGAAATGCATTCTACAGACATTTCTGGTAAAGAAACTATTCACGAAAAGTATTTGATTCCCTTAATATACGAGAAGGTTCAGAAAATATTAATTGACAGCGTGTGCGCGACGCGTTCGCGCCAGACGGCCATTGCAGCCTTTTCTCGGCTCGCCAGGGCCGTCGCTATGCATAGTCGACGTTGGTACCATTCAAGTATGTCTTTGCTTACTATGACTATTTTCTTAATCTTCTCGTATACTAAGGGAACCAAATACTTTTCGTGAATGGTTTCTTTGCCAGAAATGTCTGTAGAATGCATTTCTGTATAGTCATCGAAGTGTTTTTTAAATGGAATGATATATTTTTATTATCGCTATATGATAGCCAAGGTCAAGACGAATCCAACGACCTGTAATATTATGACCTTTGCGTGACCTTGAGTTTGTTATTACCAACGATTCCACAGCATACATTTACAGTCCACGGACGCTGGTGTACAACTTGTCGAAGCCATTTCGGGTTTTCAGTGCATCAATAATGCATATTGTGTGTATTCAGTTGTCCATGGTTAGAAAAAGTAGCTTCGTCAGTAAGGAGAACGTTATAAAAGAAATGTTCATTTCTTTGTATTTTCTGCAATGCGCATGTACAAAAAGCAACACAATTCTTTAAGTCGTTGCCATGAAGCTCCTGATGTAAGGAAATATTGTATGAATGAAATTTATAACGTTGCAATATTCGGCACACACTTGCTTCGGAAATGCCTAAAGAACGTCCAATTTTTCGGCAACTTGTAGTAGGATCAATATTGACTGTAGCCAGTAAAAAAGTTTCGACATCTACACCAGTAGCACGCTTTGATCGTTTTCTGTTCAGTGATTTAATACTCCCTGTTTTACAAAACAATTGAACTATGCGATCAAAACTCTGTCGAGAAGAACTTCTCTCAGGGTATCTTTCTGTGTACAGTTGAGATGCTTGTACCGAGTCACTTTTAGCCTCACCATAAACTAAAAACATGTCTATCTTTTCTACATCACTGTACAGCATCGTTTCAGAGAAGTAACGTTGTCTTTCACTATCGAATAAATCCCGATGAATTTCTGAAACGTACTGATTAGAGTCACCGAAACGAGGAAAATTTGTATCAGTGTTTACAATTTATTACGAGCGTGTTTACAGTCATTAGTCAAGGTCCCAGGACATTTCTTGAAGCCCTAGAGGGATCATGTCATCGTTATTTCACTATTTACATCAAGTGTCCCACATTTATGAATTTTTCATACTCAAGGCCACGTGAAGGTCATAATATTACAGGTCGTTGGCTTCGTCTTGATCGCGGCTATCATATAGCGATAATAAAAATATATCATTCCATTTAAAAACACTTCGATGACCCTGAAATCTCAAAAAACATAACCTTGAACAGATTTTTTTGCCTATCATAATATTTGCTCCACCGAACCAACTAATGTTTTCCTCTGACATTTTTTTCCATCATAAAAAACACGAGTTAGGTGAAACACCCTGTACATTATTTTGGGGATCACTTTTGGAATAGTCTGTTTGTATAATGCCCAGGGTTGGTGTTTGTTGCAAACCGAAGAAGTTCGGCGCACGCCTAAGTGGTTGGGCCGAAAGAAGAAGCTTTCAGGACGCTTTATTTTGGTCGACGCCTGTCGCAGCAGCGTGACTCCGCCATTTTTCCAATCGAGGCGAAATGGAGAACGAGGGATTCGCGGAAAAGTGTCGCGTGAAACTTCTCGAACAGCTGCTGTTCCTCTCTGGGTCGTTCTCTCTCTCTCTCTCTCTCTCTCTCTCTCTCTCTCTCTCTCTCTCTCTCATACATGCTTTGGCACGCGCGATAGATATAGGTACGTGGTCGCGTGCTCGCTCTTCTCTCTCTCTCTTTTCTCTCTTCTCTCTCGGCCCTGCTTTCCTTATCAGTCCTCCTCGAGGAGCAATTCACGCTGGAGATTAAACACATCCAGCGCGATACCATACCCGGAACCGTTCGAACAGCTGCTTTCGAAAATACGAGCCATTCTTCCACCGCATAGTATGTACAATTCTATCCGGGAACATTTTTGTACGTTGGAACAATTCTCTGGCAATCGCTGCTTCAAGAAAAGGAGGTCACCGCAATCGCAATTTGCCATTCTAGTAGAACCACTATTGTGACACTCCATCTACCGGAAGCTTGTTAACAAGATTTTAAAGAACTGTGCTGCGCCGAAAGGAAGTTTAATACTCTCTTCGATATTCTCCCTCGTTTCTCCAACAAAGTCGCCGAGTCGACCGACTCGTTGCTATCGTTAATCTCGTCTTTCATGTTTAACCCTTTGCCCTCGAAGCTGTTTTAACTCGAAAACGAAACATTTCTTCCGACCTGGAATATTTCCCTTCTATATATTTTTCTATCATGTTGTATATACAGGGATTGCAATCCAGCGGTATTTTCAATCCCGCGGGATTGATGCGGGAACAGCTTCAATCCCACGGGATCCGCGATAATCAGGAGTTTGGTTGTTAGATCAATTAAGTGTATACAAAAGCTTTAATCTTTGTGTACTGTTCTTGTATTTATATATAATATAAGCATAAGAAATATAAGTTCGAAATAGTTTTCCCAATTTTCTATAACTCATATAATAAAAAGAGAATTATATTAAAGTAATTATACATGGTTGAAAAGGCTCGTTAAGCTTCTACACTTGTTGGGGTGATGGTTAATAAATATTCATAAGCCATGCATAAATATTTCCCTTTGGTGCCATCACTTTCGAAAACACTCATTTCTTTTTTTAAAGTTTTGTCAATATCTTCTGAATCACCCTTTGATTCAATTACTTTGGAATAGTCCTTCAGCAATTTGTATTCTAATTCTTCTTGCAAGGACCAATTAGACTGTTGTTTATTTTCTTGAATATGTTCGTCTTCCTCGAAGCAGTTGGATGCAGCATCGAATTTATTTGAATTGGTATCACCGTTTGTATTACTGAGAACCCTTTCTAATAGACTTTTTATACCTTTCCGTATTATAGTTTTTTTAGGCATTGTAAATGTCGTATCTTTTAAATTGTTCAAATCATCTTCAAATTTTTTGGGATTTTGTAAATAAAGCAATGTTCCAGTTACATTAGTGTGACGTTGTCCTATTCTTTCGCGTAATGCTGTGGCTAAATTAGTGCTGAGAACAGTAGATTGCTTATCCAATTTTTCCAGTATAAAGCGGAAAGTTGTTTCTGCAGTGATCAGAGTTGATTCTCTTCTACATATTACTTCGAGGCCCAACTTAACTGGTTCTAGACACATTTTTACGTCATATATTTTGGACCATTCTTCATCAGAGAAATGTATTTGTGATTTGATATCAATTAACGCTTTGCTTACACACAATCTTAATGTCATTTGCACAGTTTTACACTCAATCCCGCACACCTTGTGGGATCCCGCAATTTTTATTTACGATATATGCGGGAGGAAAAGAATATGCGGATCCTGCGGGATTGCGGGATCCCACGTTGCGGGATTGCAATCCCTATGTATATACGATAATGGTGGAATTGACTCGTACAATCCTGAAGTGTTTAGTAATTTGTTAAATAGAAACAAATTTAATAATGTGAAAAACAATTTGAATAATGATACAGCAATTTTAATCGCGCTCTGCAGTCGCCATTCGAGTGCCAAGAGTTAAGAATGAAACTCTATATAATAATCCTGAGGAAAAAGTCGTTGACTGTCGATCATAAACTTTCGAAAAACTATGGTATCCGGTGGATAGATTGTTAAGAGGGCTCAGAGCCACGTTTCACCAACCAGAACTCCTTCTGGGAAAATTTTTCGAAATCGCAATTTCAAGACGGAAACGACGCTGGACGGAGATGATTTATCGTTTCGACGAGTCCTCGGAATCCTTGACGATCCTGTGCCCCGCCGACGCTATAGAAGGAGCGAACCAACGGAGGCATAACTTTCATCGAATCGACGATACTCGATCCCGTCGAAATACCGCAGCCTCGTCCCCTCGATTTTCGAATATTTGGCGGAGCGCCAAGACAGCACGGGACAGGACAAGACAGAGCCGGAGCGGGCAAGGCCCTTCTTCCCATTGGAGCCTGCGACATCCGATACGTATTAATGGACAAACCTCATCAACGGTCTGTTAAAGACACGTTCAACGACGCCACGAGCCAAAACGACGCGGTTCATTCGCTCCCGAGGCTCCGCAGCCCATAAATCCGCTCGACAACGAACCCTGCAACGCGTGCGCTAAAATGCGACCGGTAATTGGCTCGGTATGCGCGCGTCTTCCTGCTCCTTTCTCGATTTTCCTCTCGCCATGTTCCATTTTTCGTCGTTCGCTCCGAACGACCGTAAACTCCGCATCTTTCTATTCGTTGCTTTAACCCTTTCGTCCCTGAATATAGAAATTGAAATTTTAACAATTACAGTGTAATGGATGCGTAAGTTGGACTAAAAATAATAGGTTTTCACCCTCAAATTTTTCCTATCACAGTAAGGGTAGGGGGTCAAAAGGTGGTACACACGTACACCAGGGTCTTCTTTTCAAACGACCACATTTTTTCGTATGCCCACATTGCTTTCTTGGCCTTTCAGTAATTTTTGAATCAGGCCGGTACATGCGTGTACCGCTCGAGACGAAAGGGTTAACCCTGCTCAGGGTAGCTGATGTGTATTTAAATCTTGTGATATGAAATGCTTCAAATAAGTGGCGATTATCAATCCCATAAATTCCCATAAAATAATCGAATTAGTGGAACCGAAACTAGAAAATTGATCGTAGCAGCCGGCAACTTTAATCATTCTGCAATGCGAGAACTTCGCATCGCTCGTTCGACTCAAATTTCATTATCGGGAACCGCAATGTTAGGCTCGCCACACTTTTTCCACCGGATACTCGAATCCCTACGTTGCAATATTTAGAGTCGAAACGGAGGCCGGTTAGGTGAAATATGGGTTAACGGAAGTCGATACATTGATTATCGGAATCCGATACACGGTTCGACAGGACCTTTGCAAATCGCAAATTTGTTAGGCTGCGGGTAGGGTAGTTTTCTTATTTCGTCGGACGTAACGCGTTGCAGCCGGAATTCCGGACACGGGATTCGATTTACGGAGTCCGTCGACCTTGCCTGTCGAGGAAAGATCCGAGGTCTCGCAATTAACACATTCCGTGCCATGTGGGGCGTATACGACCCCCGCTGCACTTTCCGTTCAGGCCATTTGCAATTCTCATTGAAAAACAAATGATTTTTAATAAATGAATTGTAGCATCGAATATAAACAACTTCACATCACGTATATAGCGTTTACTGGAGTGTGGGGCGTATACGCGGCGAGGGAGTCATTTTTTTCGACTCTCTTCTGTCAACTCTGTCAAACAGAAGACATTTATCGTCGTTCAGTCATTTATTCGCACGCCGTTGACGCAACAATTACTGTTTGATTTAAGCTGGTGTTTATTTAGTTCAGTTTATTCGTTTTTGAAGTGAAATCAAACGAAGGATATATAACATACAATAAGTATATACTTGTGTGCTACAGACAAATATTTATATAATTTTTACCCCTTATAATCAGAAATGGCATTGCACAATGAACAATTTTCGTGCGAGGACTCTGATATGTCACTGTCAGAAGTTATAGCAAGACGCCGTAGGATCGCACGCACAAGTTCTGATGATTTTTCAACAGAAAGTTCAAGCGACATAATACCTTTTCATCGTCTTTCTGTGCGTCGCAATATAATTTTATCAAGCAGCGAAGACGAAGAAGATCAATCGAATATGATCAACAATTGTTTCAACAAAGTCCACCGCAATATGCCTTTATAATTGTAAATAAATTTGGAAGTAATAATATTAAACATGTTTGAAGTAAAATGTATTATTTTTTATGCATTTGGACTTTATTACAATGATCAAGTAGGAGCTTGTAACTCGTCTGTTGAAGTAAACGTTAGACCTTATGATTTTTAAAACAATTCATTAAAAATTAAATTTATTGCTTTGTTGTCTAATGCATATTAAAATTTAAACCTTTTTCCTGCTAATTATAGCCTTGCAGTATAGAAAAAATGTAAAGCATACATCTTAAACGACTTTTTTAAAATTTTTTAGTGTTTAAAGTGTGGGTCGTATACGCCCCACGCGGCCTGAATGGAAAATCTTCGAAAATTGCCGTGGCACGGAACGTGTTAGGGGTCTGCAGTTGAACTATTCGGGCCGAAAGTTGCGCTGTGCCCGATGCAATTAAAAACTCGTCAGCCGACGAGATCCTTTCAATCAATGCGGAACGTGTCGATAGAGAAAACCGAGGAACAAAGAAACGATAAATCAAGATCTCCATTTCCGGGGCAGTGAAATGGGTCACACTGCCGTCTGATCATGACTGACCTATTCTACTCGATGTAACGGAGAAAAATGTTCGAAAATGTCTCGGACACGGAGTTTCGCGTAGAAAAGGTTGTACACGTGATCGTTTATGTAAATTCTCGAGTGTTTCGTTCGCGGTTTCGTTGGGATTTCGTTGGCGGTCACCCGGTATATTCGCGGAGACAAAGATTTTCGTCCGCTCGATCTCTCTCCGATCCTATCTCGGCAATTCTTGGACGGCAGCCCCGGCGACCATTAGCTGCTGACAGGGCTATAAGAAACGAGAGGTTAATATCGTGCTTTATCGATTTCGTGTCGTGCTAAACTGCTCTCTGCCGCCGGTGGAAGCCGTATCCGTGTCCCTTCTCGCAGTCGCCGTAGCGCGAAACTTTTCTTGTGGTTCATGGTCGACGGTGTGTCGCACGCGGCCCGGCTTGCGAACACCTTCAGAATTCATTGGAAATCCCAACTCGCAAATTTTCCCTGTCAAGAGCCGACCAGATTTCCTCTCCTAAAAGAACCTCGAACATGCACGGTGCAAACCGTGCGTCAATATCTTAAGGGGGCCGGCATGGTTTGAAATCCATATACAGTGACTCCCATAAATATTCGGACACTAGGTATAACTAACGTTATGATTTAATAATTCGTTTGTTGATAAAGCAATCGCCCTGGAAATTGTTTCTAACAATAAAACATTTATTAAGGATGATAAACATATAAAATTTATTTGAAAAATATACATACGTTTCATAATAAAAATTATTAAACGAAATAATGGACCATTTGTGGCTCACAAAAATATTCGGACACGTATTATATTTCTCTGGCAATCGCCTTCTGGGGACGCGATATTCCAAGAACGGGAAAACGTTTGTTTACAAACAGAATCTCGTGGCCCATTAAATGTCCATGCCACCTCACTACTGTCAGTAGTAAACGTGAATTCGTTCAAAATGGGTCGTAAAGGAAAGAATACGAGTTTCGAATGTGCGACAGCTTGTAATTTTTCATCGAGAAAAAGGAAAAACCTATCGCAAAATTAGTGCAATGCTGCGTATAAGTAAGAGTACTGCTGCAGATATCTGTCGACGATTTTATATTGAGAATCGCATTGATTCTATTCCGCAAACTGGAAGACCAAGTCTCTTATGTAAGAGGGAAACAAGCGAAATTATTCGGAAAGTGAAAAAAAATCCGCGCTTATGTGCTCCAAAACTAGTTAGTGAGCTATTAGGAGAAAGCTCCAAAAATGTTTCAGCCGAAACAGTTCGGAGAGTGCTGTGGCAAGCTGGTTACAATGGAAGAGTAGCTAGAAAGAAACCATTTATCAACGAAAAGAATAGGAACAAACGAAAAACCTTTGCAAGGGAGCTAATTTCTAAGGATGAGACATGGTGGAATGATGCCATATTTGCTGATGAAAGCAAATTCAATCTGTACAATTCCGACGGAAGAACTATGGTGTGGCGGAAAGCGAATAAAGAGTTTAATTTTGAAAATACAAGAGGTACAGTGAAACGCAGCGGAGGCAGTGTAATGGTCTCGGGTTGCATTTCGTCATATGGAGTCGGTAACCTAGTGTTTATTGACGGTATCATGGACAAAAATCATTATTTAAATATACTCAAAAATAATTTAATTCAAAGTGCTGAAAAAATGGGGCTTAATAATACTTTTAAATTTTACCAAGACAACGACCCCAAGCGCAAGTCACGTATTGTGCAAGAATTTTTATTATACCGCTGCCCAGATTATATATAGTCATGTGGCCCAAAAAAAAGCGATTTTTTAAGAATTTTTCCAGAGAAAACTTTTACATTTATTGACGTAAAAATTTGTACACATTATGGTAACTTTTAACTGTATTTTAACATGTTTTATTTGTAAAAATAATAATTTTGAAAGCTGCTATACCTGATCTCCGGGAGCTACACTCGCCTTGCGGTGACCACGATATCCCTGGACTGGATCATCTAAAACGACAAAACCGAACGGATTTCGTTAAAGTAATGTATAATCTTGTAATTAATCGAAGGTTTTTTATCACCGATGAATATATCTTTTTTTATAAACAATTTAAGGCAAAAATTTGGGTGAAAAATCGATTTTTTTTTTTGAGAAGCCACCATTTTGTCAAAAAATTTTATTTTGATTATTCTTTCGATTAATTACAACATTATACATTACTTTAACGAAATGCGTTGGGTTTTTCATTTTAGATGGTCCAGTCCAGAGATATCGTGGTCACCGCAAGGCGCCTTTTTTGAGAGGAGCTCCTGGAGATCAGCTCTAGCAGCTTTCAAAATTATTATTTTTACAAATAAAACATGTTAAAATACAGTTAAAAGTTACCATAATACGTGTACAAATTTTTACATTAATAAATGTAAAAGTCTTCCCTGGAAAAATTCTTAAAAAATCGCTTTTTTGGGCCAAGTGACTGTATATAACCCCTTAATTAACCGGAGGACTCGAATTTTTCAAAGAAAATGTCGAGAAGAAATAGAGGAGCCTCTGTCTAAAGAAAGATGATTTTTACATTGATGGAGTCAATCGTTTAACCCTTTGCACACCGAGCCATCGATTCTAGATTCATAATATCCCCTTAGAGGGGACATCCGAATGCAAATAAGAACACTGATATACTGAACAGTTATCATTAGACTGTTGATTGCCCGACCCAATATTGGGGCTTGTCTTCTTGTCTTTAAGTTCTTGAAAAAATGTAAGCTGCGAATTTGATTTAATTTTGTGTGGACTGCGCACGTATGAATGTGTATATGTATGTATACTGTAAACTGCCTCGGTGCGGCAGAAATAGATCTCGACTGAGATCTGAAATGCCTAAATAAAATAACAAAAAAAATTTATCATTAGACTGATCTTTATGCGAAATAAAAATTGTTCAGATCGTCATTTTTACAAAAGGGTAATGAAAGAGCCTCGTTCCGTACACCGTTTGCCTCTGGGTGATGTAAATAGAGGAGATAGGGATGGGGCCAGGTAAATATGCGATGCTGGACGTGTTTGCAATATTTCCATCTCGCAGGTGAGAATGTCTTGGTGATTCGGTGAATTCGATTGTGGAACGCGGATAGTCGAGTGTGTCGGCTAGGAAAATCCGTAGTCCCGACGACAAGGGCTCTTGACGTAAGCTCGATAAGAATGTCACGAGCCCTGGAGGCTGTACCGGTTCGATTCTGAGCTGCGATATTCCCGTCCCCGTCCTCTTGGACCCCCCTAAGTTCCCCTGGGTCTGCCGGTTGCAATGCTCGGAGGCGTTAGGCAAGGGAAATCGAGAGAGGCGGGGTCGACATTCGAGGAATCCTCTCTCGAGCAAGCTGGCTCCCTGTACCTGTACCTGTACCTGTACCTGTACCTGTTCGTGCATTATCTTCCGTTAACTCGCGTTGCATACCGTTATCCATTCCTCGCGTTTGCAACGACCAGCTGTACGCCTGTTCGAGAGAGCCCGAGAGCAGGAATTCGCGTAGGTCTCGATCTCCCACGATCGCGAGCGAGAGGGAGAGAGGGGGATCAAACGATCGCGCCTCGCACTCGCGCACCTTTACTCTTACTTTCGCCCAACGACCTGCTATTTATTGCCAATTGAGTCGCGAGGATGGTGACACCGTTTCGCTTTTCTTTTTAATCCAGATTGCTTCACGGTCGTTCGCCCCTGTGCTCAGCCAATCGCGAGAGCTCTCTCTCTGGTCGAGTTCGGTTTCGTTGATTCAAGGTTTCGGCGTTTGTCGGACACCTTTGCACCCGGCCTCGCCATTTCGACCGGCTGTCTCTAATTCTTTTACTTTCGTTTCGTTAGACAACAAACGTTCGATCTTGTTCAGGGGTTATGCGAAAGTAATTATATGTGAAGACGGTGGAAGAAATAGATTTGATTATGAAAAGACGTTGTCAGACGGTGTCTACCGTCGTTGTAAGACGGGCGCACAATTAGAACTGATGCCCAAACGCGAGGGCATCAACTTCTGGCAATAACTTCTGAACCGTAAGAGATATCGACACGAAATTTGGGCTCAACAATATATTATCATTATGTTACAAATGGGTGAAAAAAAAAAATAAAAAAATAATTTCAGTAATATTTACTTTGTATTTGTTATTACATACTTTACGTTACGTAATTATCAATTCTTTCGCTTCTTGATCTAAATTTATAATTTTCTTTGTACGTGATTTTATCCGTATATTAGATATACAAGGATCGGACGTTAGCAGTAGTCTAAGCAGTGTATCTTCATTTGCTAAAGTTCGAGAACATTTTCTGGTATTTTTATATCTAATTGCTTTAAAATCTTTATGTCGGACTTCTTGAGCTTCCTCAGAAAGCTGCCCGATTGGTAATAGTGCCCTTTGTATTATAACATAAAAACAACTGTAATACAAAAAAATTGCTCCGAATATCTCACTATGCACGCTTAGACGATTCTCTTTCAACTGAATGCTAAAAACACGTCGAATATATTGTGACAGGTGAATGAGTAGCGTAACATAAACATTGCATAGAAAGTATTGCAGAGTAGGACGATGGATTCGAACCGCGCAGCTACACAGGAGTATACATAATACTATATGGACGGATTGAACATTGACATCGTTAGATATCAATAATTTGTGAAGTGGGACGAGGGTGGAACTAATTCTTGTGTGATTATATAAAAGAAGATGTACTGTGAATATTGTAATTGGTTTTAAAGCGGAATTCTGTGGAATTAAAAAAATATGCTCTATTAATGTAGAAAATTTCGCAAATTTTTCCTACTATATTCAACATTATTTCTTTAATAGAATACGTGCATGAATTGCTATTAAAAGACAAGACTTTTCATCGCAAAAGTCTGTTCTTCAATTTAAAAAAAAAAAAATCGAGAGAAAATATTAAATAGGAGCGTCAGGATATCTCATTAAAGAGAAACAATTTTTGTGGCGAAAAATTCTGTTCTTAAAACGTCCAAGTTTCAATGTTTAGTACCTATTGGGAATTATTAGGTCATGGTGAAATAATTTAATCTTATACACAGATTTAAGTCTATGATACTTTTATTTAAGAGGAAGATATATCCTTTCCATAACCGACTCTCATAAGCGACTGACTTTATTCTCGCTGCAGTCACAGGGTCTAACTCGCTCGGCCACGGACCCTTATCTCTGTTTATATAAACAAAGAACTCTCCATCAAGGAACCAACGTTCCAAGAATCGATTCTCCCAAACAGTGATTAATTTTTGAATGTTAAACTCCTTGCTAGAAGGATGATATATCAACAATTACAACCGTGATATTGATTAAAATGTACTAATTTTTTCATTTTAGAGGTCCATGAACATTTAAGAAATAATGTTCGGTGATTAGATATCGATACGAGAAAGTTCGTTTTTTGGCCAAATGTCACTTATTTTTCCGATCCGAATCACTGTGCGCCGGTTCGCGAGCGACGCGACGCGACACCCTCTCTCGCGAACTCGGGGGACACGGAAACGCGGCAAAAACTCGGTTAATGTGCATCGACTCGGAGCGGGTCCGAGCAGAATGAAGCGGAGAAGAGCAGAGAAGCTGTGTGCCGGCGATATCCTCGCGCAAGGACGTCGCGTCGGTTGGGATCATCGCTAAAAGCGTCGCAACCGGTTTCCGCCCCGGGCACGAGTTATTCGATCGTTAATCGACCGCGCGAGATCTCGCCGCGTTTCCATATCCTCCAGCCATCAAACACCGAAGCGAATCGCTCGGGGATGCCGATCCCTCCTTCAACGATCGCCCGTTTCGCTCGGCGTCGATACAGCGTGCAAAAACCTCGAATTAAAACGCGAACATGCCCGAGGAACTCCTTAAAGAAACTACAACAACTTTTTCAGTCGAATTCTTGAAACATCTTATTAATATTAACACTTTGCCGACCGGTTGCTTATTAATCGGCTTTTTGTCCCGGACGCTTACCGACCGGAAGCCTATTAGTTTATTAGTTTGTTAGTCTATTAAATCGGTCTATGAAATCTATTAAATCTTAACCAGTCAACTGTGGAATTTAATTTTAAAAATCCCTCACGGCGCGGAATTAAAATCCAGCAATGACGAATATACACGTCGAATGCAGGCCAAATGCGGCTATTACAAAAGCCCTTGTAAATCTAAATGAAAAAGAAGTACATTTTTATTCGATAAGGTATTAACAATTCATTAACGTTAACCGTACCGCAGTAGAGTTTCGGATTGACGTGTATACACGTCGAACTCACTGAACTGGTTAATCAGTTGGCACGGCAACCGAAACAGAGCCGGTGTCAGGGAAGTATTTGTGGTCGAATGATCGGTAAGAAGTGGGTAAGACGTTCAACCGGTACCGATCGGTAAAGTGTTAATACCAGTGTTAACCTTATTTGCAGCTAGTGGTTAGGATCTACAAAATACGAGAATGTTGAGAGTGCACTTGTCATTGAAAATCAGCCGCGTTTTAACTGTGTTAAAATATTGGCTTACGCCTGTTTGGAGGAGCAATTTTATACAATTTTTTTATAGAAGCGTCAGGATTGTTCGAACAGCAGGCGATAATGGTTCTATTTCGCGAAGCCATTTCTCACCGACTCTCCTAACAAGAGAACTTCGTCGTCTCTTCTCGCGCACAGATGTCCGATCGTCAGGATCGTCCGGTGATAGGATGGCCAGCGGCCATTTTATGGCACCGAACGCACTAGATCTCGCGCGATTTGCGAAACCCGACGGGCGCGTTTAACGACGCGTGTTCCGCGAAACGGCGCTCGTTGCGAAATACTCCGTACGACGACCATAGATGTACATACACAGAAATCCGTGGCACGCGCGATCGTGCCCACATCCAGCGCGTTACGATTTCCATGGAGCGGCGACACACGCTGGACAAGGATCTCGTGTTGCGTCGGCAGGTGTAGGTCGATTCCATTAGCTGCTACCTGCCGTCGATCCGATCTATCCGATCTGCCCCGCAAACACCATCGATTCTAGGAGGAGTCCAGATTAATCCCCGTGACCCATTGCATCTAAATTGACAGTTCACCACTTCGCGACCACGGACGAGTTATCTCGCGACGAAATACCGTGCGTACAATAACCGCAGACGAGTTATCTCGCGACGCAATGTCGCTTACGCTGTGCCACAGACGAGTTATCTCGCGACCAACCTACAGTAACGAGCAAAACTGAGTCTACACTATTTGAAGCAACATAACTTATTGAAAATTGGATACAATGTCTTGAATGTTATTGAGAAGTTAGAAGGATTAGTTTAGTAGACGAGATGTAAAAAAATTTTTGAAAAAAGTTTGAATTCGTCGGAATCGCAAAAGAAATAGTAAACGTTGGTTTTTTTAGCTTCTTTATCTGAGCCTGTATTGAAAATAAGAAAAAATGTGTTTGATTCTGATGTTGAAAATTTCATCGATATTGGTTTACGAGTTATGAACGATTAAAAGTGCGATTTTAAATCGAAAATCGTGAAAAATGACAATTTTTCCACTTTTAAGCGTTTATAACTCGTAAACGAATTAACCAATATTGGTGGAATTTTCAGCATGGATATAATTTATTCGAGCGAATCAAATACATTCTTCAAATTTTCAATACAGGCTCAGATAAAAAAGCTGAAAAAACCGACTTTTACTATTTCCTTTGCGATTCCGATCAATTCAAATTTTTTTCAAAAATTTTTTAAACCTCGTGTAATAAACTAATCCTTCTAACTTCTGAATAACATTCAAGTCATTTGATCTAATTTGTAAAAAGTTGTATTGTTTCAAATAGTGTAGACTCAGTTTTGCTCGTTACTGTATAAACGAAACTTATTCGCGAGATAACTCAGTGTGGCATAGTGCAAGAGACATCGCGTCGCGAGATAACTCGTCTGTGGCACAGCGTAAGCGACATTGCTTCCGCGAGATAACTCGTCCGTGGTCGCGAAGTGGTTAAAAATGTGCTCACTTTTTAGGGATTAATTCGATTCGCTGTTCCTCCGAGAGCTGCAAGAAGAAAATAGATCTATTGTGAACGAGCAACAGAGTGAAAGAAAAATAGTATAACATGAAGTAATCGATTTGAACGCTAAACCTACCAAGCGTTAAAAGTGTCCGGTTGCCTTACAAAAATGGTTACATTAAATTTGTCGAGTTCGACTGCGATTTTCTTGAACGAGGAAATTAATTCCATTATTTTGCAATTTCAATGATTGCAAAAATATTAAACCGGTCATTCGACGCATCTGTCTGACAACTAAAAAGTTGACGATGCACAGGACCATGTACAGCCATGTTTAGTAAAATTCTCCCGCACCGAAGTGGATGGGCAGCGTTCTAAATTGACGCGTTTTGATACGTCTGCAGCGATCGGCTATTCGCCTTTCGAAACGGTTCTCCTATTCGATCGCGAGCATTGCCAAACCCGCGTCCCGGTTCTCCAAGCGTTTTCCAGTCTCTGGGTGGCTACCTTATTGTTGCGCTCTGTTGCAACAATTCCGCTGACCGGCTCCATCACGGCCAATTAAGTGATTTGGTAGCCCAAATACGCAACTGCTCGGTCGCACTCGGTCGAGGCCAGATCCGGCCTCCGCTCCCGTCGATTCTCTCGAAGATCTGATTGCAACTTTGTTCGCCGACTTTCGTTGCGCGGGGAAAACTCTTTTGAAAAGTCTTGCGGAAAAATGTGAAATCTCCGAGCTGTGGAGAATGGAATCCCAGCGGAACGTTTTGCAAAAGGAACAATACCGCAGATACGGTACCTTAGATAAGCAAACACATAGACAGCAACATTTGCAAGAGTTAGTTCGGTCCCGTTGGCGTCTCGAAAAGGTTAAGGTGAATCATGGCTGTATCTTATCCGGCCGCCGAGTAATCCCGTAGACTTAATTCCGCGATAAGAATCGTTCGCTGCAACTGTACGCTGAAATTCATTTGGCACACCGGTATGTACAGTTCCCGTTTCAACTTCGCGCGATGCAGCCGATGCAGTCTCTGTGTTCTGACCTGCCCAATGAACGAACCTTGTCTGTGAAAATCAGTGTCCGCAACATTTCATTTCCCGTGTGCTAGTTGTACAAAAAATTGTGGCATTGTTAAGTTCTTACATTCCAGAACACGATCCCAACAATATTCGACGGTTGTAAAAATGGTGCGAACGAACGATGAATGAACATCAATTTTTAACGAACGAATAGAGTTAAATTAGGAGTTTAGTGGCGAATTGTTTATAAAAATAGTTACGTCCCTAGCGAATTTTCAATACAGCATAAATTTCGACACGAGGAGGGCATGCTATTTTTTCGTCCAACACGAATTGCGTTGATTCACCGGGCAGGCCATCCTATTCAGACGAACTGTAGCCGCGTTGCAGCGTTGAATCGGCCGCTCGGACGCCGAGAGGCAACTGCTCCGAAAGGAAATTAATCAGATTTTCACCCAAGGGGTTCTTTTCATCGGATGTAACGAGTCGGTAACGAGAGATAGACGCCGGGCCAGCGATTCGCGTTGAATTTCAAGGACCTTGAAATTTAGCACCTCGGACGCTGCAACCGAAATCTGAAATCCCAACTCGGCGAAGTAATTAACGCTATCTCCGGGTGGTACGCGATCGGCAAGCCGTTAACATCGCGCACCAGGGAGCAAAGTCGAACGGGGCTCCGTCGACGATCTTTCCTTCGCAGCTTGCCTCTGTAAATAATATCGTTCAGACGCCCACCGTAACAGAAAACCGGTCGACCGCGTAACGAATCAATGTCGGACGAAGCTTGTGGATACGCGAGCGTAACTCTTGTGTCTGCCTACGCCGATCTCGATTCGCCGCGTAACTTCCGCCGATCCCACGAACCTCGAATCGATCTCGATCCGCCATCGGCGAACATGACGCAACCGCCTCTTCCGACTCGTCGACCAGTTCCTCTAACCCACACATCGTTTTCTCGATCGAGATCCGTACGAACACGCGTCTTTGGTTCCCTACTTTTCGAACAGTATCGTCCTAGCAGATTTTTTTTTTTTTT
>CM052132.1:16120081-16134165 GCA_028454255.1 Halictus ligatus | reverse complement strand
ATTTGTACGGAAATTTGTTTCGTTTCCATGTTATTCGCAATGGAATGACACAATCTTGCTTCTAAGAGAACTGATGGCTAACTGAAACTTTATTAATACGTTTATTTGTAAACATTCTTTTATCTCCGACCGGAAGAAAAGGTATCCTACATGCCATTATTGCTGAAAGTAAATAAACACTCTAGTACGTACTTCATTTTGTCCGAGGAAAATATGACGACAGACGTAACGGGCTTGACTAATGTACGATGTTTCATGTTTTTGGAATTATTTCTCATTGAGTTTAAAAGTAGACTAACAAACCTTTTTTTTTGTGCAAATACATAATTATTATATCTGTAAAACCTACGAAGTTATAAACGTAATTGTAAAAATATTCGAGGTGCGTACTTTATTTCGTCCAATACTGTAATTGCATGGAAACCGGAGGTCGATAGGTGCTCGTTGCAACACGGTTGAGCGAGCGTTAGGCCGTTTAGGAGATGAAACCGCGATCTCGGAGTCGTCGACCGAGAACCCGAGACGAGACACCGTTTAGCAGAGCTCTGCTAGCCCGCGTTGCGGTGGGAAGATTAGAATCTCGGGATGCAACAAAGTGGCGGGACCGATGGAAATTGAAGAAATCGTGATCGAAGAACGGCCGAGGGTCGCGCGAGTCGCCTCGATCTCACGGGATCGCGTGGATTCATCGCCGCGAAATCGCATTCCTCCTCTTGCCTGAACTTTTTCCTTCGTCGTTTTCGCAACCCGGTCGCGGCGAGAAAAGCGGACGATTTCGGGCCGAGGAAAAACTGTAACGGGGGAAATTGTCGAACGCGAACCGAGTTGATCTCGTTTCGTAGGACGCGTCTCGGTTTCGGAAGCCATTATGCAACCGGTGCTGGGGAGCTCTCTGCTCTGTGTTGCGCGAAGTATTTGCGAGGCAAACACCGCCGCAGTTTCCGGTTTCTATGGGACCCCCGGTGGTCGTCGCGCTTTGTCCCGGAATTTGTTCGGGATTTTCTGGCTTCTCCGAGCGCCGAGAGCGCCCGCCTATCTCCGAAAGCATCTCGTGGCTCGCGTTTCGACTAGGAAGTTGTTCCGTTTGATGGTGTGCGTGGTTTGGTACGTGCAAACGCGGCCGAGGCACACGAGGTCGAGTGGCATACATCGGCAACCGATTCGATCGCTCGCTCGCACGCCTGCTCGCCAGCACGCGAAAACCTCCGAGCGTTTCATTTCACGCTAATTACGCGATGCTCGCTCGAGCGTTCTTCCATCCGCGCGCCCCAAAATCGAGATTGAACTTTCCTCCAAGGCCACCGGAAGATATCCAGGTCGCCGTTTTCCTCGGCGAATCCTCGCGCGTCCTCGGCAACACGCTCGCGGCTATCCGGTGCTCTGCTAATTCAATCCGAACGCTCGCGAGTTCTGTGTACTCACCGTTCGCTTCGTTAACCCGGGTACTTACACGGGATTTTTCTTCAATTTATTTTTTTCATTGTACCGGTTTCTATGAGGCTGCGCGTATCAGGCCGCAGGTCTTTATATGGAAAATAAAAAGTGTCTGCATCGATTCTGACGCCCATTAAATGGGAAGTTTCATTCTAACTTTGATAATCCTAATTGGCTGAAAATGGTACAATAACGTTCTTGATATCCTGTAATTTTCCTACTATTCTTTATTTCGTCGTTTCTGTGACAAATACAATTGTCTCGTTGGGCCAATTCTTTTTCGAATACCTCCGATTGCAGCCCACCGAATAAACGTGGAAAACCAATAAAAGTGTAAAGGCGTTGGAAAAAATTCCGAATATTGTTACATCCTTCGCAATTTATACAAATTATTGAAAGAATTGGTGTAGAATTGTTTACACTTTCTATTTTTCATAAAGATCCACGGTCGAATTTATCAATGAGCCGGACGCATCGTTGAGGACTCTGTGGAACACCGATTCCCTGGAGATGGTCCGGAGATTGAAGTTTTTCTTGAAATTCGATCGAATCGCGCGGCAACAGCGATCTCTTCTCGGTCACGAAGAAGCAAAGGAAAGTCCTGTGATCTTTCCCTGCGTTAGAAACGAAGAAAGTCTCTCGTATCGGTAATTAGGAGGTGCGGTCGACCGCCGGGAGTCTTTTGTCGTGCGCAGACCACGCGAATCTGACGGATCAGAGACAGCAGGACAATCTTTTCCGGCTGGCGAACAAACGTGTTACGCGGCACGAACGGGATGAGCAAGAAAACGAGAGTTCGCTTCTCTCCGAGAACAACGGCTCGTTTCACTCTCCTCCCACACCCTACCAGGGTCTTATCTTCAACGTCTACGATGTTCCTGCAGCTGGAGAGAGTCCTAATCGATTGCAGACTCTTCCCAAACTTGGCACTGGATGACTAGAAAAAAATAAGAGAACAACGTTGTCCAGGATTCTAAAATTATATTATACACCGATGAGTAGGAGTATTCAGCGGAGTGTTCCGAAATAGAAAATTATTTTCCTTCTTGATACGTTTAACCCTTAACACTTTTACTTACCGGGTCCAATGCTGCGTATATGGCGGCAAAAATCGTTTTATTATTTTTATCACTCTTATTGTTGTCGTATTTACATAATGAACGCGTTGAGCATTGTGCCAGGTCACTTCTGTGAATTTGTTTCTCGATGAAGAGTAGCTTGGTGGGAAGTAAACTTGAAATACTTGCGGACCGTTCAGGGTTAATAGGTTGAAAATAACATAACTGTATTTTTAAATTCGTCTGTTTTTACGGCTTTAAATTGCTGCTACTCATTTTTGTCATAAATGCATAAAATCCACTAACGGGACTGAGGTCATTCTTTCGAAAGAACGGTTGGAGGAGAAGCTGCAAAGGGAAGTCAAGAATTTGGAGAACTTGCTGAGTGCAATCAGAGTGGAAGCCTCCAAACTCTGGCACGGAACTGAATGAAATTCTAGACAATCAGAAGACGGGAGCCCTTAGGAGGTCGGAAAACATAGAAATAATTTTCGAAAAGGACATTCAACGCTGCGAAATACTTCTCCGCGCAGTTCTACGAAGCGAAGTCAAGGAATTGCTTAGCGAACATATTCTGCTGACTGGTATCCCACGTCTACCTATCTGACAGCTGCCATAATTCCCAATAACCGGGATTGCGGCATCGACATTCTCCAGTGACTGTAAAGTTTTTCGACAAATACGAGAGAACCGTTCGTTGTTTGTCGGAGTTTCGAAGTTCCTGTTGGAAACGGAGCCGCAGGCGGATCGATAGATCACCGAGGCAGAATCCTCCTTTCCGCTGCGCGGGTTATTCGTCACGGAAGTGGGTATCGTGACCGGTCTCTGTCATCGAGGCAGGAAAGATCGAGGCGGGAACGTTCTAAATCGGCTCCGGCAACGTCGACCAACTTATCAGACACACCGACCAGTTTCCATGCTCGATAATCGACCCAGTGACCTTTACGCCTGCAACGAGTTCAGGTGTCCGTTTTTCACGCAACCTGCGGCTAAAAATCATCGAGCCTCGCCACGGTTACCGACGCCGCGACGAATCCCACGATTTTCCTCCGGAATTTTTCATCTCGCGAAGATAGCGCTGTAACGGTACGCCGAGACGCGATGCTGAACCGCTGGAATGTCGTTTATCTATTTATTCACCCTGGAATCGTCTCCCGACCCCGAGGAATCGAATCGATCCGGCGATAAAGTTTTCTTAATCGCTCGGGAACCGGGGAACGAATCGCGCGTCTTAAAGGGCCGGTCTCCGTAGATTCGCGATAAGGTAGAGTGACTGCATTACCGTCAAAAAAGGATTTTACGTGCCTCAAGTTTTCGTCCTTATATAAGAATATTTTGTCGCCGGTAAAGGGCTCATTCGAAAGAGGAAGGTTCAATCTACTGCGCGCTGGTCTGGAGCTGCCGAGATTATGCAGATATTTGGTAATATAAGCGTTAGGTAATATTTCGTCTAATAGTCAATCACCAGAAGCGCGTAACTGAGTCGTAACGAGAATTCACTGTATCGAGAAAAGCTGGTTGACGGGCAAGCGTTTCTCTTGTTCCGATCTTTACGGAACGATCGATAAACTGGACGTTCTATAAAATCCCGCGGTTTAACACTGGAACAGTCAAAATGACTGGTTCCTAATTTTTTCTTTTAGAATTACTGAAATTGTAAAAATGTTTTTATCGGAAATTTTTTAATGGACCTCTTCATTGAAGCACATATCACAATAAAAGTTGTATGAAGTCTGAGTGGGCACAGTCTTGTCACTGTTACAAAGCAATGTACGTCAGTCGCACCTATTGCCCGGTAGTTCTAGTGTTAACAGTGTCGAAGGCGGAGCAATGAGTTGACTGTCTTTGACGGCTGCTGGAACTTGAAACATCAACACATATTCTCTTCCCGTGCCATCGTTCTTGCAATGGTTCGAGAAAGATAATGGTCGAACGCCTTTAAAACGGAAGAAGATCCAAGTTCTCACTGGCAAGCGTCGACACGTTGACTGGCACCGTTGTCGATTGTATTTATTCGCGTGAACTGAAATTCATCGGCACGATACAATGAATTCTCGTTACGAGTCAGTTGCGCGGTTCTGGCGACTGACTCTTAGACGAAATCCGAGGTTCTCGTCGAGCGTCGCGTTTGAAATACAAAGGGCCCGCTGGAAACCTAAGAGTCACGTGCGTCTATAAGTCATAAGCCTATGACAACTAACCGATAGTGACAAGAAGACCGAGAAAATGTCTTTATCGAGCTTCGGTTCTTACCGCGGTGGCGTGGGTAGTTCCACTGACTCCAAATGGTAAGGTTGGCTCTGACTCGTAACGAGAATTCACTGTATACAAAATCGTGATCGTCGCGCGTATGCGACGCCGACTTGTTAAGATTCACAGGATCTAGAAGAGTCGAAGTACCGGTGGTGGTCGTTCAACTCTGGAATTTTGCTGTCTCGTCGACCAAATTGTTTCGAGTTTTGGGATCTCCTCGGGGCATTGGTCCGGCAGCGAACGCGTTGTTCGCGCTTCCACGGAGAAAGTTATAAAAAAAGATTGTAAACGTTTTGCGGCGCCGAAAGGCGAAGTCATTGGATCAAATGAACAGTCTCGCTAAAAGGAGAAACCCGCTCGAAAGCGATCGCCTCCGTGGGTCGCTTCCGCGCAGCGGCGTGCTTCATCGTTGCTTTGTCGAGAGCCGCCCCCGAAGTTCAGGTTCTAGGACACGGAGCAAAAACGATAGTTTCTATTCCCGCCACTCACTTTAGCTAGAATTAATAACGCGGCGACGCAGCGGACCGATGCAATGCAAGATCCAAACAGGTAGACCGCTATCAGAAAAGAAAGAGGATTCAGTTAATTTCTCCGCGATTCCATCGGAGTCAGGTATAGTAACTTCGCGAGTCGCCTCTGCGCACCGCCTGCGCGCGTATTCTTTTGCCAAATCTCGTCGAGCGTTGATCGTTTTGACCGGAGTTGCTAGCAATTTGGTCGAAGTTTAATCGAACGAGTGTGCAATTTGGCAACGGAGCTGCTAAAACAGCGGATGACAGCGAAGTTTTGATTTCAAAACTCCTGACACAGGGATGCTCGAAATGTCGAATTATTCTTCGCAGTTCTTTTTTCCTCGTTTCCAAAAGTGAAATTGGAGATTGAGGGGTGATTTCAGCATTGTCACAGGGATGCTCAAAACGTTGAATTATTCTTCGCGGTTCTTTCACTTTTTCATTTACAAAAGTGAAATTGTAGGTTGGGGGATAACGTGGAGTCCGTGCTAACGTGTACGTTAGCATCGTGGAGTTATGCGATTACAAATGGACAGATTGATGGACATCCTGTGGAGTTCCTAGGTCGGTAGAGGATCACTGCGCAAAATCAACATGAATCGAAAGGCACCGGTGGTAGCAAGTGGAAATTCCTCTTTCCCTTTTCAACAACTTCAAAATGCTGGAAACCGTGGATACCCTTAAATTCTGTCAACGTTTGTACTCTTTCAAATTGCACCTATCCATTTTTGTCGTGAACGCATAAAATTCGTAGTGTAGTGGTCGCACTTTTGCTCGCTGGCCGACGAAGCTTGGCAGAGAGACAGACGAGGGTACGGGAGAAGCGATCTGCGAAGTCGTTCAACTTTATCTGACAACTTGGAGAAACCGTGGAACTTCCGTGTGTTTTTGATGGTATCGCAGATGATTCGACCGGCTCGAGCTCGCAGCGATGCAAGACAGGCACGCTACTCGCGTGTTTCGATGCAATTCGGCTCGATTCCTAGCTCGTGGCCAGCGTGCTAGATTCAGTAGGTCGTAGGTACGGTGAGTGCACCTCCTTCGCACGGCCTCGTCGCGTCGCATCGCGCCGACAAGTCTCTTCTCGTCGCGAAAGAGGCCTCTGCTCGCGAGAAAAAAAAGCTAAAGCCGTGTTCACAATCGCGCCAACGCCGGGTCAGAGGGCATCGTTTCGATCGCGAGATTCGATACATCTTCCGTGGGTTCGTAATCAGTAACACAGATTTGTGCCAAAACAGTGGAGGCAAAGTTACTTCGGTAACCGTTAGCACAGTTGACGTTCCTAAGAATTGAGGCCCGTATTAACACGTTAAGTGCCAAAAATCAGTGTAATTTAATTAATGAACCCGAAACTAGAAATTTAACCCTTTGTACTCGAAGCTATTTTAACTTCAAAACGAAACATTTCTTCCGTCCAAGAAGATTGCCCTTCTATATACTTTCTTTTATCGTGTTTAGTAATTTATTAAGTACAAATAAATTTAACACTTCGAACGCCCAACTAGTATGATACTGAGTAATCCTTCAACTTTCTTGCATATTACAAGATCCTAATCAAGTTTAGTACAATGAATATATCAACGTAAAAATTCATTTTAAAACCTGCACAAATAATTCCGTCACCCACATATGGGTGACGCGGCAACGAACGTGCTAATAACGTAAAAAATATTCTGAATAATGACACGGCAATTTTCAGTAGTGCCTTACAGTCACCATTCGAGCGCTAAGGGTTAAAATGTATTATAGGGGATGCTGTATTAACCCTTCTGAATTCCAAAGATCCCAATAATATTCGGTTTATCTGGATATGTCACGATAAAATTGAATTTGTAAACCTAGTAAAAAATCAATGTCAGTCATGCGTGACTGACGTGGCAGTCAGGTGGCTAAAAAAAAAAACGTAGTAATGTAAAAATTTCTACACATGTTATGGTAACTTTTAACTGTATTTTAACATGTTTTCTTTGTAAAAATAATAATAATAGTAATTTTGAAAGCTGCTATAGCTGATCTCCAGGAGCTCCTCTCGCCTTGCGGTGACGACGATATCTCTGGACTGGATCATCTAAAATGAAAAAACCAAACGGATTTCGTTAAAGTAATGTATAATCTTGTAATTAATCGAAGGTTTTTTCTCACTGATGAATATTTCTTTTTTTATAAACAATTTAAGGCCAAAATTTTCGTGAAAAATCGATTTTTTTTTTAGAAGCCGCCATTTTGTCAAAAAATTTGATTTCGCTTATTCCTTCGGTTTTTTCATCGAGCTCCTGGAGATAAGCTATTTTAGCTTTCAAAATTATTATTTTTAGAAATAAAAAAATGTTAAAATACAGTTAAAAGTTACCATAATATGTGTACAAATTTTTACATTAATCAATGTAAAAGTCTCCTCAGGAAAAATTGTTAAACAGTCGCTTTTTTGGGCCTCGTGACTGTATATAACCCCTTAAGGGGTTCTCGAGCGGACTTTAAAAATACAACAGCTCACGCGACTGATTTAAGGTTGATTGACAATTGAATAATTGATTTGCTTTGCAATGTTGGAGACACCGCGAGACGGTAGAGGATTGCTCCAGAAATCGGGCAGTTGGACGATGATTTCTAGACATTGCATAGAAACTGGTAATCGACAAGCGATCGGAGAGGTGTTCAGAGGTCAGGCGTGATCTTCTGGTGTGCTTCCTTGCGTTTTTCGTCGATAATCGGGGATTCGTGTCGAAGAGGAAGCGGGAAAGCAGAGTCTCTGCTCGCTTTCGTCGATTTCTCTGCAGTTTCCACGCGTGTCGCTCCTCGTGCCGGTTTCGTATCGAGCAGCCCGCGAGCCGGGAGATTAGAATTCAATTCGAGACGTGCTCGAAGAGCGGTTCCCACGCGAGCTTTTGAGACGCGCAAAAGTAGCCCGCGCCGCGCGTGACGACGAAGCCGCGCCGCGCCGAGCCGACGCCAACGCTAACGAGAGACCTTTCCCTCGTCGAAACACATTTTGCTTTTCTCAAACCAGCGTTTAGAGAAACTCTCCGTATCTCCGGCGATGATGGTCCAAGTTTCATTCCCGTGTCCCGTTTCGACGCAAAATCACCGGCATTAACGCGACAAAGCCGACCGCACGCGCGCTCAGCGTAACCTCGGACACTCCCTTCCGTTGTACAACAATCCTGCGTACGCTCCAGCATGCGCGAGATGCGCCAGTTCGTTGAACCTTCCGTTTTCGCGGACGCGGAGCTAGGGACAATGCTAGAGAGCTAGTTTCTCGTAAAAAAACCGGTCATCTAGCTGTCGATTTTATGTTACAGTTGATAGAGCTTTTTGGGAGTTACGTGGCTGTGTGGAACGTGCTCCATTCCACGCCAAAGTTCAAGTTCAATGCGGCACGAAATTCGACGGCAACGTTCAAGTTCGATACAGTGCAAAGTTCAAACGCTTAAAAGAGCTTGAGATTTTCTTTTCAACGTTCATGCTGATATCATGAGGATAGGAATTTTCGTTCTTTGTATTTGGGCATTATTCTTATCGTTGAAATGAAATAGTCAAATTGTAAGTAAAACTCACATCCAGGATTGTCGGGGCGTCTGCATCACTGTGGCTGTTACAATGTCACAATTTGGAAAAACCTGGTGGAGTGTTCGTTACAAGTCGAAATAACGATCGGAAGCCAAAATGTTAGTTAAACGTTAGTTGCACGTCCGCCCAGAGTCAGTTCGACGAAAGAGTCGGTTTAGGCATGGCATACCTGGTATATATGTAACAAGTTTACAGTTCCAAGTTTTTACATTAAAGTTCCTTTATTCACTACCGCTGTGCTTTATGATAAGAACAACACCATTCCTATCATATCCTTAACGATATTAAAGTTCCTTCACTCACCTAAGACTGTGCTTTCCGATAAGACCATCTCCACTCCTATGGTATCCTCAACGCTTATAAAACCTGTACGGTGTATTTTCCTAAAACTTGCAGGAAATGTTGCTACGCATCGTAAAACGGTAAAGAACATTTTCTTTTTCAAGAAGCATGATAATTATCCCACCGAGGTGCGGGATTTCATTGAACACCGGCACAGACTAGAGGAATAACTATTCATCGATATTGTTCTAGCACGTCTAATCGCGCCATCTCTTATGGTATAATTTAAGCCGAGCGTTATCACGTGACTAATTGTAACGCGTGTGCCGAACTGCGTATGGAAAGATCCTTCTTCTCTATTCGGCTGGCGACGTGTGCAGATGTGATTCCTAAGCTCAATATATATATATAAGTGTTATAACCCATCAGATATTAAGAACGCGACCGATCGTCGGAACGAACCAAGGAGTTAATCATTCCTCGGTGTAGGCTGACTCGTTGAGCTTACAGATACCGAAATACCGCGACTCTGAAGAATCGAACCGGGTTGTAAAGCCGGTTACGCGTTGACGATATTCAGGTACCGCTGTGCGTCAAATTAATGAAGGACAGCTGTTTGTGATCGAAACGTTTATCTAACGGTAATGAATTTACAAGGCGATTGATAAGATGTGTGTCGCAGATCGTTTTAGCGGCCGATCGATGCGACGGTTCTACTGGTCTCGACAAAAGTCGGAGGACAGATAGAAATGCGGAGTGGCGCGGGCGCAAGATCGAAACTAACTGACTAGGCTAACTGATGCTGACTGTCGAAGCTAACTGACTTGGATGACTGTCGAAGCTGACTGACTACGTTAACTGATGCTGACTGTCGAAGCTAACTGACTTGGCTGACTGTCGAAACTGACTGGCTAAGCTGACTGTCGAAGCTGATTGCGAACTGACTAAGCTGACGTTCGAAGCTAACTGACGCCAACTGTCGAAGCTAACTGACGCCAACTGTCGAAGCTAACTGACGCCAACTGTCGAAGTTAACTGACCCTTCTAACTGATTGAACTGACTGAGCGAACTGATGAAGTTTTTCGAATGTCTACCATTTTATACGCTTACAATTAGTTGTGAATGACTAGTGGCTGATTGGCTAGTGACCAGATGGTGCTGAATATGAAATATCGGTACATCAGGTACCCAGGGCTGGCGACCGAAGTAGACGCGAATGGGCGGACCGTCGTAAACTTTGGGACGCTGAGGAGGGGCCCGATGCCCCATTGAACGCACGCGTATTAATGGTTTTATTTCTGGACGGTTCGACGGCATTGATTTCATTCAGTTGATTATGTACAGTTGCGTCGGTATTTAAGTTGACGCAGTCGAATTCGGAGTACGCGATTCTGTGTTTTTTTATATGGTTTGTACTTGACTTTCCTGGGTTTCTGCTTCTGTTTACAGTAAGCATGGATAGTGCCACAGTCAATTGTAGAGTTTCTAAAATTATTGTCAAATTTTCGCCAGTCGGAAAATAAGTCGACGCAAACGAATTTTTTATTTTTAATACAAATAACTACTACGGCAGCGCCGTTGTTTACGTTGTCGGCCACGCGTGCTCGGATCGCCTCTCTGACAGGCATAATACGACCGAACAATGCAAAATGTTGCTCGACAACGCAAAAGTAGGATCTGCCTGGTAGCGAGCGCACTAGATTCATCCTTTATCTACCGCTTTTGACCACTGATAAGCCCCGTCTTTGCATTATCGCGCCATAAATCCGCGCCTCCCGAACCCTTGCAACCTTGTACGATCTAGCGTTGTGTGCGGCACACCAAGGCACACGCACACGGCACGCACGCTGGGGCGGATCAAGGCCACCTGGCCAAGCTGGACCTTAAGGGGGCAACATACATTTGAAGAATGGGTCATCTTCATGTAGGAAAATCATTGTTTGAATTGCAGCTAGTTTTGACTAAAGGGATCTAAATAGCTGTTTTGATGAATGCCAGGAAAGGACAGTTTAGAAAGTTCGTTGAAGACGGAACACTCGGAACATGGTGCCGTCGGTCTGTCGTTCGTCTAGATTCATTCCGTTTGACCGTGTTTGCACGGTCGAGCGACTCGTGTCAATAAACTCACTCGGTTCTTCAGCATCCAAAGCCAGGTACCGCGTGGCCCGATCCAGCAGAATGTCGAGAGGCAGTCGTCGAAACTCCGCGGCCTGTGTCTTTTGTTCGCTCGTACGACTCGAATCGAGTCTCGTCTCGTCTCGTCGTAGTCTAGGCGCTTTTATGGCAGCGTACAGCGAGCGTAACTCCGATATCAGCTAGTTAAATACCCGGTCACGACGCTTCGGTGTCACAGAGGGAGAGAGAGAGAGAGAGAGAGACAGTCGTAAAACGTCGTCGGATACGAGACCTTCCGGCGACCTTTCGCCGAGGACATTTTTAGATGAGACGCTCTGTCAAACGACTTCCGACGCGAGTTCCTTTCCGTTCGCCCTTTACGCTCTTGGCTTTAACTGGCTGCGCTGACCCGTTAACGTGTTTACTGCCCATCCAGTCGTATTTGAGCGATGGTATTTCTCGATCATGAATTTCCAATAGCGACGAGTTCGATCTCGTCTTGGAAAACGTGAAAGTGCATTCATTCGTTTCTCTATTTCCAAGCATACAGTAAATTCTCGTTACTCGGAGGTTCTCGCCGAGCGTCGTATTTGAAATACACAGGGCACGCTGAAAGCCTAAGAGTCATCTCCGTCTACATGTCATAAGTCTATGACTACTAACCTATAGTGACAAGAAGACTGAGAAAATGTCTTTCCCCGGTACAATGTTGCACGTAGAGAGACGGCTCTCGAGCTTCGGCCCCTCGCCACGGTGGTGTGGGCAGTTCCACTGACTCCAAATTGTAAGGTTGACACTGACTCGTAATGAGAATTCTCGGTATTTGTCAACAACACGGTTCTTGCCAGCGTAGTGTATCGTCCAGGAAACGTACCCGTGTTGTGTTTACACTCGTCGTCCGATGCCTCTCGAGCTTCGCGGCCCTTCACGGGGTATACCCCGCGGTAGTGGGGATAATTCCGCGACGTTCATTATCCAGGCCTTGGCGACATATACAGGGTGTTTTAAAAAAACCATTCAATATTTATATGGCATATAGGATACACTGTACTGAGTAAAAAAGCTTTAGTAAACATACAGTGACTCACGAAAGTTTTTGAACACTTACCATGAAATACTCTATTTACTACAATAAGTATATCATACAATACTTAGAGAAATATTATTAACATTGTAAATTGGTATGACTCTCTGGATTATACACGTCAAGTTTAAAGTGAATCGAAATATGTATACAATAGTTATGAGTTATTTTTCACAAACATAAACTTTGCTGATGCCACAAAAGTATTTGAACAGGTAACTTTTAAAACTTTAATATTTAGTAGGTCCACCTTTGGCACGAATAACATGTCGTAAGCGAGTATGCACATTGTTTACTAACATTTCTGTAACACTCGGAGATATAGAATTCCACACTTCGAGTATTTTTTCTTTTAAACTTGCCTTGGATGATATATTACATTTTTTTTAATCCTTTTCCTATTATTGCTCATAGATATTCAATCGGGTTAACCCTTTGCACTCGAAGCCATTTTAGCTCTAAAACGAAACATTTCTTCCGACCTAGAATATTTCCCTTCTATATATATGTTTTCATACTATACAAACGAAAATGGTGCAATTTACTCGTAGAGTACTGAACTGTTTAATAATTTATAAAATACAAACAAGTTTAATAACGTAAAAAATATTTTGAATAACGATACAGCAATTTTTAGTGGCGCCTTGCAGTCAAACTTCATAACTATTGTATACATATTTCGATTCACTTGAAACTTGAGCTGTATAATCTAGAGAGTCGTACCTATTTACAATGTTAATAATATTTCTGTAACTATTGTGTAATATACTTATTATAATAAATAAAGTATTTCATGTTAAGGGTTCAAATACTTTCGTGAATCACTGTAGGTCGAATTGCCAACTGTTTCTGAGATATAAACATTTTTGTTTGCTAGTATCATGATTGATTCACTTGTTTCCATCGCATGCGATGTTCACTTTAGTGTTTACAAAACGCGTTTCGAATGTCCTCCTTCAAGTGCCGACAGTAGATTTCATCCGGAATTTTCTATAAATATCAAGCAGCCAGTAGTAAATGAATCATGATGTTAGCAAACAAAAATGTTTATATCTCAGAAACGGTTGACCTTTCGACCTATGTTTACTAAAGCTTTTTTACTCACAATACAATATATCCTATATACCCTGCTCAACACCCCGTATAAAGAAATCACTGTACTTTATAGTAGGTTTATTACTAGTTTGATCTTCATCGTCAGACACTCTTCTCTATTCAACTCTACTGTTTCAACGCGATTAAGAAGATAAGGAGACAAACGCGCGGGGTGGGTAAGTTCTCCATGATATAGAATACAGTAGCTCACGAAAGTATTCGAACGCTTCCAATCTACATCGTTAACAAATAAAATACACCCGTTGGGTTTAAGTTTTCAAAATAAGATTGTAAATAAAGACACATAAGAGTCTTGAGAATGTGTAAGTAAAATTACAAAAAAATCTGACAGCACATACGGGATTCACAAGGCATTGAGTATAAACATACCGTTTTCGGATGTCACAAAAGTATTCGAACGTACGAATAAATCTTGAATTGTTTGATGTTAATATCTGGTTGGTCCTCCTTTGGCATCAATAACGTGTCTTAGCCGGCTTTCCATATTATATACAATTATTCCACACTATATTATTTTGGTTTTTAACACTTCCTTGGACGTTATGTCAAAATTCATAAGTTTTCTTGCAATTTCGGCCCATAAATGTTCTATAGGATTTATGTCAGGGCTTTGCGGAGGAGTTTGTAGTGTATGCGGGGTATTATATATGATCCATTCCTTT
>CM052132.1:16105209-16119981 GCA_028454255.1 Halictus ligatus | reverse complement strand
CATACACCCCCATACCATCACTGAGCCACCTCCGTGTTTCACAGTTGGAATCATATTCTGTATTTGCAATGCTGTGTTGCACTTTCGCCACACATAATGCTGTCCATCCGAACCGAAAATATTAAACTTACTTTCATCCGAGAAAATAACTTTATTCCAAAATGAAATATCCTTATCAATATACATTTTTGCAAACGTTAGTCTTTTCTTTTTATTAATTTTACTGATATATGGCTTTTTTCGTGGTATTCTTCCATGGTAATCATTACTCCGCAGAACCCTACGACACAGTTCGGGATATACATCTTTCCCAAAATTATTTACAACAATCCCCACAAGTTTTGGTGCAGATGTGCTTGGATTTTTCTTAATTTCACGTATAATCATTTTCTCCTCTCTGGGCGTTAACTTCTTTGGACGTCCTGTACGCTTCTTGTTTGTAATATTACCTTCAGTTTTCGACTTTTTTACTATATAATGTATCGTAGATTTACTTCGATTTAATAATTTGGCAATTTCAAGATAAGATTTATTTTCATTATGCAACTACAATATTAATTCACGTTCACATTTACTGGTTTCTGATTTTTTCGTGCTCATGATTAGAATAACTATGAAAGATTATACTCTACGAAATCTGTATGAACCACACGATGTCTCGGAATCGACTAAAGTGTAATGTTTACATTTCAATCACTAGAAATACGCTTCTTGTCTACGCGTTCGAATACTTTTGTGACGTCCGTAAACGGTATGTTTATACTCAATGCCCTGTGAATCCTGTATGTGTTGTCAGATTTTTTTGTAATTTTACTTATACATTCTCAAGACTCCTATGTGTCTTTACTTACAATCTTATTTTGAAAACTTAAACCTAACGAGTGTATTTTATTTGTTAACGATGTAGATTGGAAGCGTTCGAATACTTTCGTGAGCTACTGTACATCCAGCAACATTTCCCAGTGAAGATAAAAATTGTGTTACCTCATACGCAACTAAAAGGTGTGAACTCAACGCGATCGGAACTTAACCCGTTCGTGTTCTAATGGTGGTCTAAGTTGCACCGAGCCGTCCCCAAGCAGAGCGGCAATAAGAAAGTCGGGTTTTCCATTCTCGTTCTCTAGACGACGCAGTGCGTTTCTCGAGGAGAAGAGAAGAGAGGTTTGCTGACGAGGGAGAGGAGAGGGAGAGGTGAGGAGTCCGGTTATCTAACGGGCGCTAAGTCGAGCGACCTCGTTGCGGCCGGATTACGTAGCGTCGGTGTTTTGCTGGCGTAATATCGGGACAAATGGTGGCCGCGGCGAAAGAAATGCCAATCCCTCGGAGCCGGGTTTATTGACACGTTGCGGTTTCGGCGGGCAGCGACGTGTGAATCGGGTCCGGTGGCCGATCCGCACGAGTCGTCGTTTCGCGTTTCTCGTTTCGCGTTTCGCGCCGCACCGCAGACCCGAGCGTGTGTGCTGCTGGTGTCTCCGACTCTTGTGTACATATGTATGTCCCGCCTCAGTGGTACCCACCTGGAAGCGAACAGTTTAATTATCCGGTTAATTGATTCGTCGCGACGTTAACTACATGCGCGGAATAATATCGCAGTAAACCTGCAGAGCCGCGGCGTCATTAAACCTGACGCCGCGGGACAACGGTTGCGTAACGCCCCGCCGATGCGCATAACCTTGCGCCTAACCTTCGGCCGTCATCTTCCTTTTCAGCAGCTCAACGGTTCGCAAATAAATCTTACAGTCCCTCCGCGAAGATTCTCCTCCGTAGTACGATATTTCGAGTATGCAAATGTTTAGAGTTATCGTGTAAGATCTCGAAACGATAGAAGTGATGAAACTTGAACGAGTACGATTTCGCGTTCGTTGCAGGCAGGTTAGAGAATAGATGCTGATTTGCGTTAACATTTCCACGGTCGTTGCGCGTGTATCGATTCCGTTCGGAGCTTCTGTTTCTCCGACGTGACGCATCGACAGGCAATTAAAGCTCCTAATGATACCGTAACGTAAGAATACAGTTGTCGTAATGCGTTTTCTTTTCATGAGATCTTCGAGATCGCGAATACCTGCAGATAGCCGACGCAGGCAGACAATGTCGGCGAGCAAACGGTAAAAGGAGGAACAACATTTCTTTGCAATTTTCCTTGCATCCCTGCGCGCAATCGCTGTCCGGTTAACTACCGTTCGCGAGAAGCCAATTAAACGTGGTTAATGTTCAATCAGCAAACCGGTTCTCTCTCTCTCTCTCTCTCTCTCTCTCTCTCTCTCTGTATCCGCGGTACGTAATTGCGCGCTGTATGTAGATCATTATAGAACGAATGGCGTGGAGGATCTCGGAAGATTAAGTTATCGTTCGTTCCCCTTCGAAAGAAACTCCAATTTCGCGTGTCACGGTGCTCGCCTTGACGGCCGATAATTAATATCCAATCCACGAAACTGGCCGGGCTGCTGGACCTACCTCTTCTGTCTTTCTCTCTCTCCCTCTCTCTATTCTCTGTCGAGAGTAATTGCGATTACGGCCCGATACGAATCGACGCCGACCGCTCTCTTTCCGCGTTCGAGACCGGCAGTTGCGCTTTCCCGACGGGTTCCAGCTACCCAAACGGAACAATAACAGACGTAATCTCCGCAAAAAGCCAAGCCGCAGGGCAAAAGAGATTCGAGCACTTTGCTACCGCGGCGTTCTTCCTCGAAAGAGATTGCTTCAAATTGAGGAAGAGTACTCTCATTGTAGCAAACCCGAAGTACATTTCGAGAGAATTTATTGGACATTGCGGCCCGTAAGAAGTTCGTGTCGCTTGTATAAAAATGTGTACTTAGCTTCGTAGCTTCGCCTGATTCGGTAAAGCGATGGAGAAATCTATGATGTCCTTCGATTTTTGTGAAAATAGAAAAGCAATACAGCGATTTCTCTATGTATGTCGCGAAGGCCTGATGAATTGTCCCCACTACTCGAGAGGCCTCGGACGCCGAGGAGTGTAAACATAACACGGCTCGAGTATGTCTCCCGGACGATACACGACGCTGGAAAGACCCGTGTTGTTGACATACACTCATACACGAAAGTATTCAAACGCTTACAATTCTAATATTCAACTAATGAAATATGTATGTTAAATTGAAGCATTTGATGTAATATGACACATATAGCAAGGGATGGGTCTTAAGACTACATAAGTAGGATTAGACAGTAATTCAACAATTTATACCGTTTTTACACTACATTTATTGTAAACACGTACCAGAAGCGGCTCACAGAAGTATTCGAACGGAACATTTAATAATTATTTAAATTGATTAATTTAAAGTTTCAATAGGAAGTTGGCCCACCTTTGGCTTTTATAACGGCCCTAAGTCGGTTTTCCATTGAGTGGACTAACTTAGAAGTAACATTTGAATCAATTGATTGCCATATTTCAGTAATATTTCGTTTTAACGCTTCTTTCGAAATAATAACTGTATTTCTCAGTTTCCTTTCTACTTCATCCCATAAATGCTCAATGGGGTTTAAATCTGGACTTTGCGGTGGATGTGGTAAAACGTGTGGAACGTTATACAATATCCATTCTTTAACTATTTTGGCGGTGTGCTTCGGATCATTGTCCGATTGAAACCAGTAATTACATGGTAAATTTAATTTTGATGCACTATCTTTTAAATTTTCCTGCAAAATTTTTAAGTACTTCGTTTTTTCCATTATTCCATCGATAAACACAAGATTTCCCACTCCACTGCGTGCCATGCAGCCCCAAACTAATACAGATCCACCGTTATGTTTAATAGTCGGCCGTAGATTTCGTGATTCTAATTCTGTATTCTGTTTTCTCCAGACATTTTTACGTCCATCACTACCAAAAACGTTAAATTTACTCTCATCAGAGAATAACACAGTGTCCCAGAACGAATTATTTTTATAAATAAATTTTTCGGCGAATTGTAAACGTATAACTTTATTTTTCTTGCTAATAAATGGTTTTCTCCTTGGAACTCGTGCATGTATTTCTTTCTGAAACTGCGTAGCCACCACTGATGCCAATTGTGATCCAGTAGTGAAAGGATCTTGTTTGATTTTTCGAATAATTGTCCTTTCTTCTTTTTCAGTTAACTTTTTCGGACGCCCACAACGGGGCTTATTAGCAATGTTACCTTGCGTATTCAATTTCTTCACAATATAATGAATTGTAGACTTGCTTCTGTTCACAAGTTGTGCAATGTCACCATATGATTTGCCTTCCTTATGCCAATTTACTATTAACTCTCTGACAGACTTGCTTGTTTCCGATTTCTTGCGATTCATTTTTTTATATTATTAGTAATGAAGACTGTGGAAAAAATTTTGAATACTGTTTCGCTGGGACCCTCTGCTAGTAAACTGAGAAATATTTGTTTACATTCTATTATCGTTGGAAATACTTAGTTCTTCAAAGTTCGAATACTTTTGTGAGCCGCTTCTGGTACGTGTTTACAATAAATGTAGTGTAAACACGGTACAAATTGTTGAATTATCGTGTAATCTTACTTATGTAGTCTTAACACCAATCCCTTGCTATATGTGTCATATTACATCAAATGCTTCAATTTAACATACATATTTCATTAGTTGAATATTAGAATTCTAGGCGTTCGAATACTTTCGTGTATGAGTGTATGTACATCGAGAATTCGCTGTATCTAATGTTGTAAGAAAAGTTTAATCTTGACCGCGTTTCAATGGTGAAATCGTTGACTGTTGCAGCTGCACCGTGGTGTTGTTCAACCCTCGGAAGAACACCCAGGCCCACGTGTTGAACGCTTGTCGCAAAACCGTGACCTCTCTGGCTTTGGCCGGTGATGGTAGACTGTTGGCGACCGGCGAGTGCGGCCACATGCCGAACGTCCGTGTCTGGGACATCTCCGATCCGTACAATGCCGTGCAGATCGCAGAATTCTCCGGGCACAAGTATGGCATCAACTGTGTGGTGAGTCGATTACCCTTTTTGTTCTACAGAAACAATCAATTCACCCTTGAAGGCTGTTTAATTCGGCGCGGTGGCAAGATCAACATATGGACCGCTCGTTTGACAAGTCGATTGACTCTTTCATTTTTTAATTCAACGTTTACCCTCGGCGTTATTAAACCGACGATGCCTCGACGGTAAAACTGGTAATTACCAGGTCTGTAAATATGAAACCGGAATTTGCCCATAGGTGTCTCTAACTGTCAATGTAGCTACTGTCAAACCGCGTCATTGACGCCATTTTCTTGTTTTGACATCTGGTAAAGATTTTCAACTCACAACCATACAAGTTTCATACAACAGCATAGTTTTTAACCCTAGAGTGGTCGCGCCCGGTCTCACAGACCGCCTTTATTTACTCATAACCGAAGGAGAGATTGTTTATTCATGAATATGTAATAATTTCAAACAATGCATTATACGTGTCTTGTTATTTGAACCCAGTGACATTTTTAGTGAGCAATAAGGTTTGTGATATCAAGACCACCGGCGTTACGGAATTTTGTGCCTCGAAACTACGATTTGCGGACAGCATTGATTTTCTGTTTCCATTTGAAGAAAACTGCTGCAGAATCGCATCGAATGCTTGTCGAAGCTTATGGTGGACATGCTCTTGGTAAATCACATTGCTTTGAGTGGTTTAAAAAATTGAAAAATGGCGATTTTTATGTGAGAAACGAAGAACGTGGAAGATCAGCGAAAAAGTTTGAAGACAGCGATTTGCAAGCATTGTTGGCTGAGGATGACGCTCAAACGCAACAACAATTCACGGATCAATTAAATGTGTCACGAGTAGCCGCCTCCATGTGTTTGAAAGCCATGGAAAAGATTCAGAAGATGGGAAAATGGGTTCCACACGAACTGAATGAAAGACAGCAAGAAAACCGAAAAACCACTTGTGAAATGCTGCTCGCCAGGTACAGAAGAAAGTCATTTCTCCATCGAATTGTGTCTGGCGATGAGAAGTGCATATATTTCGAGAATCCTAAGCGTAAGAGATCATGGATAACTCCAGGCGAACCATCGACATTGACTGCAAGGCTAAATCGCTATGGACGGAAGACAATGCTCTGTGTTTGGTGGGATCAGAAGAGTGTGATCTATTATTAGCTGCTAAAACCGCTAATACTGAACGCTACCGACAACAAATGATCGATTTGAATCAAGCTTTGCGTGAAAAACGACCGGAATATCAAAGAAGACAACACAAAGTAATTTTACTTCATGATAATGGACCATCACACACAGCAAAAACCGGTAAAGGAAACGACTGATCAAAGGAAATGACTGGTTTCCATCAAAAGAGAAACGGTTTTTTTTTTTTGGCGTGGCACCCACAAATTGTTAGAAAGATGGGAAAAATGTGTAGCTACCGATGGGCAATACTTCGAATAAAATATTTTGTATCATTTTCATGCAATAAACGTGTAAAAATTCCGGTTTCATATTTACATACCTGGTACACTCCGGGACAAAAAGATAGCACATCACATATTTTTCTCGTTTGATACCATAAACTGAAGAAAATTAATATCTTAATATGTCAACATTTTTAGACTTGTCAATATGTATAATGTACTGAGTATTATCCACATTTACGTCAACAGATTACGTTTGTAGGAACAGAAACGTAAATATTGTGGTCCGCAAACAGGACAAAATGATAGCACAAGCTGCAGATTTTCGATTCTCAGTTGTGTATAAGACCCTGAAGTGGATACATGCATTGTACAACCTAATTGATAAAGTGTGTACGTCGTTTATTTGTGCTTATTTGATGAAAAGAACACAGTACAGTGTTAGAAATGTGTCGTGAAAAAAGGTTAAATGTATGTGAAATACATGCAATATCGAAGCTAAAGGAAGAACAACATTCAGTTACAAAATCATCAAAAGTTGTAAATAGAAGCCGAAAAGTAATGATAAACTTATTAAAAAATCCTGAAAATTACGGAAAAATAAGAGTTCTGAGGGTCCACAAAGTTTAACTGCTCGTGAAAAGCGTGCAGTATTAAGAACAGCATCAAATTCGAGCATGACTGCGAGACAAATCGCAGAAAGGGTTGGTGTGAACACTAACGTAAAAAATATACGTCGGTTTTTACAAAAATGCAAGCATTTAATGCAAGGGAAATTGCGGAAGAAACCTTGGTTAAAGAAGAAGCATAAAGCGTTCCGCTTACAATTTGCTGAAAAGCTTATAGATGTGGGAACAAATTGTCGAAGAATCATATTTACTGACGAAAAACGATTTAATTTGGATAGACCAGACGGTCTAGGTTTCTGCTATCACGATTTGCGAAAGGAACAACAATTTTTAAGCCGTCGCCAAATGGGAGGCGGTAGCATAATGATTTGGGTAGGTATTGGACACCAGGGTAAAACAGAAATAAGATTTATAAAAGAACGAATGAATAGCGAACTGTATAATGAAATGATAAATGAACCATTGAACACATACGCTGTAAGAATTGCTGGAAATAAATACATATTACAACAAGATAATGTCGCAGTCCACACGGCAAAAGTAGTAAAGAAATACTTTTCTTCGAAGAATATTCGTGTTTTAGATTGGCCGGCAAGATCCCCCGACTTCAGCATTATCGATAATTGTTGGGGACAATTTCCAAATATTAACGTCTTAAAACAATGTATTCTGGACGAGTGGTAGAATATTAGCCAAAAGGTAGTAAAAAATTGTGTAAATCTTTACCAAACAGAATGATTGAGGTCATTAGATGTAAAGGAGGTTCTACAAAATATTAAGGTTTGATTTTTGTTGATGAATTGTTTTATATGTCAAATTTTTCGTTAAGTGTGCTATCATTTTGTGCCTTTGGGGACCACAATATTTACATGCGTTTTCATTCCTAGAATGCTGATGGCATAAATCTGGTGGATGATACTCGGTACATTATACATATGGACATATCCAAAAATGTTGAAATACTGATATTCTTGGGTTTATGGTATGGAAAAGGAAAAATATGTGATGTGCTATTTTTTTGTCCCGAAAAGAGTAATCGGGTCGCCCGTGTCGGTTTAATGCGAAAACGACATGGACACGCGTTCTTTTGAAAAGATAGGCACGCACGGGAAGGCAACTGGGTTGAGAATTTGATTTACAGCGAGCCTCGCGAGCGAGCGCGGTTTCTAAACGAGTTTATCGGTGCGCTTGGTTTTCGTCCGCCTTTTCAGTTTCCAATTTCAGCGGAAGAAGTTTAACGAGCTGGTCTGGCTGTGGGGGGGGGGGGGGGGGGGAGCATCGAATTGAAAGCCTCCGAGCTTCCCGTCAAACTCGATTTTGAAGCGCAATTACACGGTGCTTTTGTTTCGCGGGTCATTTCTATGAAATAAATGAAATGCATCGGTAAACTTGCCGTGACTATATGGTGCATTATTGCGTCCGTTATAAATAACGTGTAATTAACGAGGGCGCGAATTTTCTGTAGCCTTTATTTGTTTTCTGTCGCATCTACATATTTGCGGCGTTCTTGACCCTGTCCCTAAGCGTTCTTTCATCCTGCGCAATTTCGCTCGTGGAAAGATATTCGCCGCGGCGTTTAGCAAAAATTCAGAGTAACGCCGGCGGTGCTATTATACTTTTCGAATCGCAAAAACAGACCCTCGAGCAGCATTCCCGGGAGTGCTCGCGACGAAAAAGGGCCGTGCCCGATGCCGATGCTCGGCCGTGACGAGCTTACGAGCTTACGGTTACGCCATTGCTCGCATGTTAATTAAGGTCCGCGGCTTTTATACTTTTACGGCACGCCCGCCTGCAATCCCGAGAGTCGGTCGCGTCCGTCGTTCAAGCAGTTTCCGCGACCGTGAAATTTTCACCACAGCGAACACTGCAATTTCGTTTCCCTGCGACTCTCGCGCGAACCGCACTTTTAGAAACGGAGTCCCTCGAAAGTATTTCACCGTTTGTTCCAACACACACAGACAATCTACCCTTTACGAAGAATAAATATTATACGTAGAAAGTTGGCCGAACAAATGGGCAAATTTTAAAAGCTCGTTATTGCGTTGATAGATCGACCGTACCACTTTTGTTTATGCTCGACGGAATGCGAAACGATTAAGAGAAAAGTTAATATCGGCGACCTCGACCTCTTCGTTTTTGCTTCATTATATAAATTGCTTTTAGTTCGCCTGGTCTTTGCGGTCGCTGAGTCGGCCAAAGAAAGTTGTATTAGATCGTGCTCGAGATAACTTCTCGCTCGACGAATCGGTATTATTACCGGCACAGAAAAATTTGATTTTAATCATTGGTTATCCGAAGAGGATTCCATAAGGAACCACCGACAGTGTGAAAAATAAAATCGTCGATTCCATGCGGGAATATGCTATTTGTTCGTTTAACCAGTTAACTGCGGAGTTTAATTTTAAAAACCCCTCACGGGCGCGGAATGAAAATCAAGCAATGACGAGTATACGCGTCGAACATAGGCCAAATGCCGTTATTATAAATTTTACGACAAAAGTGAAGCAAACTTAGAAAGAATTACATTTTTATTCGATAAGAAATTAACAATTCATTAACGTCAACTGCACCGCAATAGAGTCTTGAATTGACGTGTATACACGTCGATCGCAGTTCACTGGTTAACACTCGGATGCTCGGATCCGGGTACATTTAGAAATTTCGAAGGCATCACCTGGCGATAAATTTCAATCGAAAGTTGTGCAACAGAAAGATCAATGGATCCAGATAAAATACCATTGAAAATATATTTAACCCTTTGCGGTCGTATTAAGTTTATACATAGGTGTCATGTTGGTCGGAATTAATTTTCGTTGAACGAACAGTAATACATAGTATGCAAGATTATGAAGGAAAAACAACATTTATTAATTCTTTTTTAAACTTTAGATATATGCAACACAATAATATGTTTTAATTTAATGTAAAAACTATATTTTATATTTTTCTTGTCAACCTAATTTAATATAAGATCAATATGGTTCTTTGCTGTGATGGCTGACAGCAGACATACGACTGGAACGGTAAGAAAGCTTTGGTGGCTGAGAGTAGACATGCGACCGCAAAGGGTTAAAAAAAAAGATTGACGAACAATGACGAATGTTAAAAATCGACGAAGCGACCCGGGACGCGCCAAAGTATTTCATCGACGCGTCGCGCCGCAAATGCGAAAGTTCAAGCTGTGAACAGAGAGGTTCGCGGCATCGTAACCTCTTTTTATAATAATCGCGCCCATGCGGTCCTCTCGGGTCGCAGCTTTCGCGCTCGGTGCAAGAACGGCGCGATCGGAAAACCGAGGACAAACGGTGGGTGGGCAACAAACGCCTCCAGGTGTTTTCCTCGTTCCGTACCGATCTTTTTTCGAATATTTTGCCCCGCTAACGAAAGCAAACTCCGTCGTCGCGGCGCACGATCTTTGGCATTCGCGTCACGGCTGAAACCGCCTCGCCATACCTCTGTTTTACAAGGCGTCAACGACAGGCCGAACCGCGTGAATACGAAACAACCTTCTCGCTGAACCTGCTGCAACGGTACCCCCCTTTTATTGTTCTCCGGCGTTTGCTCCCCGTCGATACCTCGAGAGTGCGACGATCTTTCCTCGAAACCCACCTCCGACCCTTCCACCCGTTCTTCTCCTCTTTGGTAGCCATTGCTCGGCGATAGGTCAATGCTTCGCTACCGTGGTCGTACTTTGAAGATTTAGAGGTGGTTCCTCTTGCTTTGCCTAAATCGTTATGTACAGTAGCGGACATAAATTTAAGACGATGATACGCGATTTCGATTATACGCGTAATATACAAGTACTGTCTTTCTATTCTGTTTGATATTTCAAAGTAAGACAGGTATATGTTTCATCGCCTTCATCTCAATGTTGTGATCGTCAAATGTAAACAATATAGAAGTTTCAGTCGTTTGTTTCCTCTGAACGTTTGTGCGCAGCGGACATTAGTTTAAGACGATCTGTCTAACAAGCAACATCTATTACGTTCTTTCTATAATTTGCTATATAAATTGTGAAATTGGAGTCTGGCATACCTTTCGTTGATTGAAGTTTATGTACAGGGGAGAAAAGTATGGGTGACTCTCGGAGTTTGCTACCAAACGAAAGAGAGCAAATTGGAAGACTACGGAAAGAAAAAATGACATTTTCCAAAATAGCAAGTCTTGTAAATAAATCAGAAACGGCTTGTAAGCAAGTGTGGTACACATTTTTAAAGACTGGTCAATATTCTGATCGATCGGGAAGCGAAAGACCTCGGAAAACAACTGCGAAACTGGATCGTCGGATTCACCGCTTATGCGAAAAGGACCGCTTTCGTTCTGCAAGTGATATTGCAGTTGAAATAAACACGAACAGTGACACAAACATTAGTGCTAGAACTGTTAGAAGACGTTTGGAAAATTTCCATTTAAGAGGACGACGACCCCGGAAGAAACCAATGCTCAGTTCCAAAAATCGGAAAACGCGATTTGCGTTTGCTAAAGCTCACGAGCATTGGACGAGTCAAGATTGGCAAAAAATACTATTTTCAGACGAATGAAAATTTAATCGTGTTGCTTCTGATGGGTTACAATATGTAAGACGTCGAATTGGTGAAGATTTGAAACCACAATGCGTTTTACCCACAATTAAACACGGGGGTGGTAGCGTTATGGTGTCGGCGTGTTTCTCTCGCAACGGCCCTAGACCAATACGTCGTATACATGGAATTATGGACCGTTTCCAGTATATAGACGTGTTGAAGAATACCATGTTACCATACGCACACAATAATATGACTCATAGTTTCATATTCCAACAGGATAATGATCCAAAATACACATCCCGAACTGTGAAAAATTTTTTTCGTGAAGAAAATATTAACGTACTACTGTGGCCTTCGTAGTCACCAGACTTAAATCTGGTTGAAGACTTATGGAGTATAGTAAAGAAAAGTGTGGCGAATTATAAACCAAAAAATCTTAATAAACTTTACTGTATAATACAAACGGCTTGGAATAACATTCCTATTGAAAAATTTCAAAAATTAGTAGATTCGATGTCGAAAATATGTGCCGAGGTGATAAAAAATAATGGAATTTGGACAAATTATTAAAATAAAACAAATATTTCACACATTTTTCGAATGAAATGTTTCTTTTATACGTAGTCTTAAACTTTTGACCATGAAAATATAATGTAGATTTGTTTTTCTTTTGCATATTATTACTATTATGCTCAGAAACGTAATAAACATTTTTGTTGTCAATATGTAAACAAACTATTCATCTGTTACTACCAAAATAAAATCACTCTATTTATGCTTTTCATTTCAATTGAATTATTACTTCCTTCTTTTCTTTTCGTCTTAAACTTTTGTCCGCTACTGTATGTCTATTGTTGTTCACTAAAAAGCCTTGGAACTGAGAAAAAGTCATTCATGGACATTGTCAAACATTCACCAACCTATACATTTATTGTATTCACCTATAAGATCCTTGAATTAAGAAAGAATAATGTATGAACATTTATTAGTATTTCGCTACGAATCCTTCAAGTCAAGAAAGAGTAATGCCCGTAGTTTGTTAAACCTTGCCCAACACACACATCAACTGCAACGGTCCTGAAACATATACCACTCTTGCACGGTATCCTCAATTTACCAGAGAAGGATGCGTTTACATTGTTGAACTTTGCCCGTAATGCACATGAATTGCATTTTCCTGGATATCGTATTATATTATTATAACCGTAGAGAATCCACGAGCTACTGCAGAAGTGATACACGAACATTGTCAATTTTTGCCTAAGCGGGTCTATTCGTTTGAGTCTAAAACGTTTGTATAAGAGTACCAAGAGTACCAAGTATAATACTATTATACCTCGTTTCACAGAGCGTAAAACGCGCTCGTAGATCAAGAACATCTGTAGGACTTCAATCACCGACGAACACTCATAAAACATAGATCATAAAATGGATCTTGCCGATTTCTCTGATAGCTCAATGGATCGATTCACCTTTGCCCAAATAACAAGAACCAATTAAACCCTCGGGGACCATGCAGCGGGTTTATAAACCGTTTTAAGAGCCAAGGGTAGTCGCGTGACTTTTGCAAAGTCAGTAGGTCGGTAATTGCTGTATAATTTCCATTCACAATCTTCAGCCACTGACTTAAGATCCATCTTGGTCTTAAGTCTGTGACTTTTGTCACATTTTTTGCTCTGTATTATTGATATTATGAATTCTGGTGCCAGAAACGTGCTTCAAGTTTTTGACTTTATTTCGCAGAGAATCAAGAGAAAATATAGCTCAATTTGTAGCTTGAGATATTTTCTAGCGCGCGCTGCTCTCGATTTCATCCAGAAAACTCATCCAATGGTATAAAAATGCCTGGATTCCACGGCACGCACATCATCAATTTTTGGCTTACTTCTATCGCTTATATCACCAAATATCTGCATAATCCCGGCAGCTCCTGACCACCGCGCACTAGATTGAACCTTCCTCTTTCGAATGAGCCCTTTCCCAGCGAAAAATATTCTCATATACGGACGAAAAGTTCAGGCACGTAAAACCATTTTTCGCCTCTTTTTGTCTTTAACACGTTGAATGCCACGTCACCCGTATGTGGGTGACGGAATGATTTGTGTAGGTTCTAACATGAATTTTTACGTTGATATATTCATTGTACCAAACTTGATTAGGATCTGTAATATACAAGAAAGTTGGATCATACACTTAATTTTCTTCAATTTTTATTTCATTAAACAACTTACTTTAATTTTATGGAATTTTGGGGGGTTCTAGTTTGGGGATCAAAGTGTTAATACTGGTTGTGACGATGAACTTGTAGAAAGTGAGAACAATCGCCGTGACGATCCTCGAAGAGGTAATTGGAGACACTGCGGTTGCGAAATAATTGTGGTAGGATTTTCGAAGCGGACAGGCTTCTCCGTTCGGTCCGATCGTCGCGCGGAAAATTGCGAAGCCAGGCATCGTTCGCGACGAGAATTGAAGGGTTGAAGCGTTCGGGGGTGAGCCGAGTATCTCGTTACAGTGTTTTCGCGACGTCGAATTCGCGTGTCTCGGTGTTCGATCGATACGACATCCTCTCGTCTCGCGTTACTTCCGCGCCGGAGCCAGCCGCGTTTCCGTTTCTGAACGCTTTTATCTCGCTTGTTATGCTCGTTACTCGCGCGACTTCGCTCCTCTCTGCTCCGCTCCGCTCCGCTCGGGCAGAGTAGCTCCGCATGGGACCCTATTCCGCGCCGAATGGCCGTGTTCACGAGAATTACGTGCCTCTCTGAAAACCCGGAAACGCACGATGTATTCCGCGAGAGAATGCCTCTTGCTAACAAGATAAATGCCGGATATACGTCTCCGCGTCCAGGGTCTCTGTTCTCCATTTCTTTCTGCGGTCCCCGCTTCTTTTATTTGTTCTCTTTTTTCTTTTTTCTCTCTTTTTTTTTGATCCGCTTTTCTCTTCCCAAGGCGTTTTCACCGAGCAACAAGTACGTGGTGTCCGTGGGCTCTCAGCACGATATGATCGTCAACGTCTGGGACTGGAGGAACAATGTTAAGGTGGCGTCGAACAAAGTCTCGAGCAAAGTGAAGGCCGTCTGCTTCGCGGAAAACGGCAATTACTTTGTTACCGTGGGCAACAGACACGTCAAGTTCTGGTATCTCGAGTACTCGCGCAGCGCCAAGGTAATTCCACTCTTAATTTCGGACAGCTTCTCTTGGTCCTGCTCTCTCTCTCTCTCCCTCTCTCTCTCTCTCTCTCTCTCTCTCTCTCTCTCTCTCTCTCTCTC
>CM052132.1:16058874-16105109 GCA_028454255.1 Halictus ligatus | reverse complement strand
TGAAGTTCGTGGCCGTTTTCGGATCGAAATACAACGAGTAATCGTGCACGAACTATTTCGCCGACCTAATGCGCGAACAGAAATAACGAGGATGAATCGAACTTTGTCGCAGGTTCGATATTATTAACACTCTCGTTAGGGGATCGTTGATCTTAACGACAACGTTACGCAAATTAATAGTTTAGAAAAAATTAATCAGCAGTAGATGGGACGCGTTTGGATGAAAAAATTGTACGTGCATCTCGAAGAATTCCTTCCGAATCTTCGAGGAATCTCGTTCGCGGATCTTCGGAAGAAATGGCAACGTTTCCGGGATGGTTCTTGCAGGCCATAGCGATAGCCTATAAAAGTAATAGCGAGAGAGAGAGAGAGAGAGAGGAGATCGAGGAAAGAAGAGGCAAGTAATGGTAACGCAAAGGTGGTGATAGAGGCAATTTTGTTGCACAGTATAAGGAACCTGTGCCTTTGATGGGTCGGTCTGCCATATTAGGAGAACAGAGAAACAACGATTTCGTGGATGTAGCCTGCGGCCGCGGGGAAATGGCGGATTCCACGTACGCGATCACCAAAACGGGCCTTCTGTGCGAGTTTAATAACAGGAGGCTGCTCGACAAATGGGTGGAGCTTCGCGTAAGTACCCTTTTACTCTGACGGTCGTTCTATTTCGATCGGCCGTTTGCGTTGTCGCGAACAAATCCCGGCGAAGCGGCAATTTCGACTACTCGAAACGATAAGAGGAGGCCAGCATAGATGAATCGGTCAGAAATACATTTAGCAGTCGTCAACCATCGAGCCGAGTCGCCAGTAATAGCTCGTTGCTAGTACAGTGATTTCTCTATATGTGTCGTCGAGGCCTGGATGATAAAGGTCGCGGAATTATCCCCACTACTGCGTGAGGGGCCGCGAAGCTTGAGAGGCCTCAGATGCCGAGGAGTGTAAACATAAGGCTCGGTGATGTCTCCTGGACGGTACACGACGCTGACAAAAGACCCGATCTGTTGACATATATCGAGAATTCAGCGCATATATTTACTAGCAACGACGTAATTGCAGCGGTGTAATTTCTCGTGCAACCGAAATGGGAAAACCAAAGCAACATGTTCAGATGTTAGAAGCGCGAATACGAGAATTCATCGACGCGTTCTTTTCGTTGGTCGCCTAGTTTTTATCTTCAGGGATGGTCAAGCTGCCAACTAAATGGGGAATGCATTCTATAGATCTATGCCTGAAGGTTTTTTTTAGAGGAGTGATAATCCTGCTGCGATAGAACGGCGATCCGGTCGAATGTATTTCTAGCAATCGTTTGTGTCCGATTTTTGCCAAAGCAACGTCCTCTTGCAGACGACCAGCGCGAACTGCATGGCCGTGGGTGACAAGTACATCTTCATCGGTTGCGCGGAGGGTATCGTCAGGTGTTTCAGTCCCAGCACTCTCCAGTTCGTCACCACGTTGCCGAGGACGCACTACCTGGGAGTGGACGTGGCTCAGGGTTTGTCGATCAGGTAGCGTTACCTTCTATCTTCCCTGACTCGTGTATCGACCAGGATTTCCGTTGGTGAACGACCACCCCACGTTCCGTTTTCCAGTCACATGTCGCAGCACCCGGCGAACGCGAGGTACCCGGACGCGATCGCGCTGGCGTTCGACGAACGAAACAACAAGCTGACGTGCGTGTACAACGACCACAGCATCTACGTGTGGGACGTGAGGGACATCAGGCGGGTAGGCAAATCGCATTCGTTCCTGTACCACTCGGCGTGCATTTGGGGCGTCGAGATGTATCCGACGGGGTCCGAGTCGGTTGGAGCAGTGCCCGCCGGTAGCTTCATCACCTGCTCCAGCGACGACACGATCCGCGTCTGGAACATGGAGAAGGACGTGGCGCCGAGCGACACGCTCTACAAGCGCAACATCTACAGCAACGAGCTGCTCAAGGTCCTCTACATCGATCCCGAGCTGACTTACCTGAAAGATCTGGATCTGGCAGCCGCGGGATCCACGGAGAAGAGCGACGCGTCCTACGACGGCCGCAACGGGGTCCGATCGATCCGAGTCAGCCCCGACGGCAAGCACCTCGCCTCCGGTGATCGATCCGGCAACATCAGGATCCACGATCTGTCCTCCCTCGAGGAACTGTACCTGATCGAAGCGCACGACGCCGAGGTCCTCTGTTTAGAGTACTCGAAGTTCTCCAGGTACTCCGCGGAATCGCCCAGACTGCTGGCCAGCGCTTCCAGAGACCGGCTGATCCACGTGTTCAACGTCGATCAGGGATACAACTTCTCGCAGACACTCGACGATCACAGTTCTTCCATTACTGCCGTCAGATTCTTCAATCAGAGCAACCAGAGCAATCAGATACAGATGGTGTCCTGCGGCGCCGACAAGAGTATTATTTTTAGACAGCTGCAGTCGGTGAGTGTGCGCCTCGCTTCAATCTATCGTTGTTCAAGTGCAATTGTTGCGACAAGGTTGCCACTCTGGCAAGAGTACAGTCGGACCAAAGTGTACTAAAATATAATGGAAAATTAATTAAGTATTGTATTTCATTATATGTAGTTGCGTAAGCTAATTAAGTTGCACGCACTCGGCTAGCTTAAATTGAGTTTTATGGGGTTTAGGGTATCCGCGGCCAGAGTTTCTCCATCGTCAAGTAGAATAGACAGATTTAATGTACTAATTCGTTGGTTTCAGACGCCAGGGACAACGCCTCAGTTCGCCAGGGGTCACAACGCTCAGGGAAAGACCACACTGTACGACATGGAGGTTGATTCCGGACAAAAGCACGTTCTAACTGCCTGCCAAGATAGGAATATTAGAGTGTACAACGTGGCCACCGGCAAACACAGCAAAACGTTCAAGGGATCCGTCGGGGAGGACGGGTCTTTGATCAAAGTCGTACTAGGTACCAAGAAAATCAACCAGTCCCTTGCACCATCCAATTTGACACGAATACGATGCTACAACCCTGTGTGTTTCGCGTTCCAGATGCATCGGGAATTTACGTAGCTACCTCGTGTACAGATAAGACATTGTGCGTGTACGATTACTACAGCGGCGAGTGCATGGCCACCATGCTCGGCCATTCGGAATTGGTGACTGGCCTGCGATTCAGTCCGGATTGCAGGAATCTGGTGTCCGCCAGCGGAGACGGGTGCATATTCGTCTGGCGTGTTCCTCGCGACATGGTCGTTACCATGCAAGCCCGCCTGGCTCAGCAAGCTATGCGAGCTGGAAAGTAAGTCCAACCACAACTGTGGACCTCTCTCTGGGAATTGCTTACAAGTTTAATTTGTTATTAACACTTTACCGACCGGTGCCGGTTGAATATTACACTTCTTACCGGTCATTCGACCGCAAATATTATTAGGGGAGCCAATAAGTAATCAATTATTTTGAAATCTAAAACAAACTTTGTAATAAATTCAAGTTTTTATTTCTTTATTTATTATATAATCTCCATCATTATCGAGGACAGTTTGCCATCTTTCCCACAAATTTTTAATCCCCCTCTTATAGAAATCTTACAGAAGTGAATGTTTTATTTCTTAAATAATGCCCCAGAGATCTGACAAGATGATAGTCAGAGGGAGCAATATCCGGTGAGTACGGAGGGTGCGGTAAAACTTCCCATTGCAATTCTTTGATTTTTTCCTGACTGCGTTTCGCTGTATGGGGCCGGGCATTGTCGATTTGCAGTATTACACCTTTTCTGTGGACTAAAGATGCCCTCTTTTTCAATAGTTCTGAATACAGCCGTTGTAATTGCTGACAATACAACTCAGTAGTAACTGTTTCTCCAGGTTTCAACAACTCAAAGTGAATTATGCCACGTCAGTCTCACCAAATGTACAGTAACACCTTTCTAAGTGATAAACTAAGTTTAGGGATTGATATTGCGGTTAGATTTGCAGAAAGCCGTTGCTTGGAACGTTTTATGTTATAAAGAATCCATTTTTCATCTCCGGTGACGATTCTGCTGAGCGATGGATCTCTACGAAATCTGGAAAGTAATGAAGTTCAAGTTGATCGACGAATATTCTTGTTGGTAATACTGTCCAACAAAATCAAACTTTTTTCGAGTTTTGCAATACCTGTTGGGTGATTCTTATACACTGTGTCATCCTAAAACCAAATCTGAAAGCAGAATTGCTCTCAGTACCCATATTCCTTGCCTATATGCCTTTCCCATTTCATGTAGGTGCCTTTGTATAGTTGACCACGTGGACCCAAGGCTTCACGATAATTCTTGTCTACTTAATTTTGGATCAGCTTCCACTGAGATTTTCGGGTGTCATTATCAAATTCAACTGGTCGTCCACTTCGAGGCCTGTCGAAGAGATCATAATCGCCCAGCAGCAAACCTTCTGAACCTGCTGACCTTCAACACATCTCCATAAACATCGCAAATTTTCTTTGTCGTTACCGTTGCATTAAATCCCGCATGAAACTGAAAAAGTATGCAATGACGAAAATGATCCTCGAAAGGTACGGACGCCGCCATTTTATTACAGGGTTATAAAAAAAATTATACTTTTCAGAATATTTTGAACCGAGGCTGCTTTACCGAGAACTGTAACAGAATACGTGTTCCCTCTTCAACGATCAGTACAGAACTAGAGGCAAAACAAATTCTTTGCAAATAATTGATTACTTATTGGTACCCCTAATACTATCCTGACACCTGCTCTGTTTCGGTTGCCGTGCCAGCTGATTAAGGGTCAGATTATACTAGACAGGTCAGCAGGTGTATAAACGCTAGAAACAAAAGCAGGGCAACCACGTTTTGTCAGCAGATTTAATAGACTAACAAACTAATAAACTAATCAGCTAATAGGCTATCGGTCGGTAAAGTGTTAACGTTCAAATTAAATAGACTATGCGAAACTTGTGTGAATCGCATAAAATTCGTGTAGCAGTCGCCGTGTTAGAAGCAATAAAAAACAGTGCCCTGTTATCGGGACAAGTCCGTGCGTAGAACGGCGATAGCAAATCGCTAAAGGCAGTAGCCAATCTGCCTGCCTCCGCAAAGCGTATAGATTCGCGATGCGTCATTCGCGGACCGATTCGATAGCTAATCTCGATACCGTGTTTGCGCGTTTGCAGGAGGCCGCCTCAGGTGAACGGTACAGGAATAGACGTCCAGTTGGACAACGAGACTTTCGGATCGCCGCCGCCTGAATTCCTAGATCCAAACGCGAATCCCACGCCGCAGAACGTGGGCGTCGATTATAGGTTCAGCGTGGGCCAGCTGCCGCTTTGGGCGAAAAAGCAGATAAACACAGCGAACGCTGACGAAACGACGACCCTGGCCGCGAACCCCAGGTCCCTCGGCGTCGATCTGCCGAAGGGCAGGTGGGCCCAGAGGGTGCAACAGGGCGACGGCATCACCGTCAAGTCCGTGTACGACAGCGACGAGGTGATACCGTTCCCTCCGCCCCGAGGTGCCATCGATTCCGATGGCGGTGGCGGTGGAGGCGGTTCCAAAGACAGCTCCATCGACAGCGGCACCGAGACCAAGTGCAGCAGCGACTACCGACGGGAAACCATCATCATCAAGAGGGTAGGTTTGCTCTCTGTTCTTCCGGCTTTACGTACAGTCTCATAATTAATAGCGCACACTTTAAATCGCAATAACTCTTTCACAAATGAACTTCACATTTTCCGCGAAACTAGACGGATCTGTTCGCATGACGGTTTTTGGAAAAATTGTGCTGAACTGCGAGAAAACATAGTAAAAGTTGCTTCTCACAACTCTCTTGTTTTTAATCGTTCATAATAGTAGGCATCAGTTATATGAATGTACAAAACACACTTTTCTGAGCAACTGTTATTAATTTTTTCCGTAATCCCAGCTAAAAGAAATTCTTCCAAAATTGACCGACTGGTAAACTAATCCATCTGGCTTGAGAGAAAAGGATGAAGTTTATGGAAAAGTTGTTCTCGCTTAAAGTGTGTGCCGTCAATGATGAGACTGACCGTAGCTGCAGAGTATCGGGTTGATGCATAAATTGGTTGCTTGTATTTAGAGGCCTTGGTCGAGCAATAGGATTTTGCTTACAACTTTCAAAGTAGAAAATTCAAGATCAGTTTCGAAGAGGAAGAGTAACGTATTAACATGATATCGTGGCAACTATCTTCGTACGTTCGCTACTAGATTGTACCTCTTGCGTGTGAAAGAAGCAACCGAACTAGTGCATCGGCCCAGTAGCAAGACGATTCTTTCTCTCGAGCGATTCAGGGACCAACGGAGTCCGATTAATCTTCTAATCAGTAACCTTAACCCTCGACAACTCATTCTAGGACGAGGACGAGACTGTGTTCCAGCCTTGTCCGGATAGTTACAGAGAACTAGCGGACGACACGAAGCAGGTACTAACCGATTCCCAGTGACCGAAAGTAACTACAGTAATCTCTGTTCGTGTCCCCTCCACCCGTGAATGTTGTGTTTAGTGTGCGCTTGCGAGACAACGGGAAACCATCGACGGGAGATAGAGAGAATGAAAGAAATGGGAGGAGACCCCCGTCGCTCGTTGTTTGTCGTTTGTGTCTCTCGTTCGATCAGCTTTTTCTTTCGGAGCCTTGCATATTTTTGTTATACAACACGTTCTCTCTCCTTTTTAACAATTTCCAATTATCGTTCCTTCATCTCGCACCTTCTAATGATTTTGCCCGCGACTTTCTTTCTTTTTCGTTGACTCTATTTTATTTTTGAACCGATATGGCGTAGGTGATCGGTGGTAACGTGACGGTAACTAGAGGTAGCAATATCACGGAATTGACACGTCAGTCGAGGAGTCGTCACCATACCGACGATAGCAGCCTTGGCAGCTTTAAATTTGAGGTACATCCGATCGACGCCTCGGACACAACCGGACGATTACAGACACGTGTATCATCGCACAGCGACACGCAACAGACACGAACATGTACACGCACACACGATCGTTCACACGTATATTACCGCTTCTCGATCATATATATATATTTTTTTTTTGCTGCTTACATTTGTCGCGTCACTCTAACCCTGAACGCGAGCGTTCAGACACCCGGGACTCACGCTTTAGGGCCGTTATGCACTTTCGGACGATCGCCGGTAAAACCATTGATACCGGACCGTTAGGCGTAAGACAATGTAACGAGATTTTATGTACTTGTACAGACCAATGTTGTATGTCCGACGTGTTCAGTGTCTTGTGTCTCGTCGACCAAATCTCTGGCGATTGGTCGACAGTGCGTACCGGCTTTGAATAACAAAGTATCGAAGAACCAACGCTCCGGAGCTATAGTTCAACGGTTTGTCCGTGTCATGTAGGATCACGAGAGCACGGAGCACGATGGGGACGTGGAGGACTACTCCGAGGGGGAGAACGGAACCACCGGCTCCGAGAAGTCCCATCACAGACTGATGTACTACCCTGCTCCGGAGGACACGATATCGAATCAGTTTACCGTGAACGCTATGGACGTGGAAGAGCTGAGGAGGTTCGTGAGTCGCCTGGACTGGAGGTTCGATCGAGATGCGATCTGAACTTGTTTCGTTGCAGATCTCAAAGGCGGCAGAAGAAGCCCAGGAACGGAGAGAGCGGCCGAACCAGCGAGCTGACAGCTTCCGGCAGCCAGGACGACTCGGATTCCGAAGGCGGAGCCTCGACTCCTAGCGCCGAGAGAAATCCCCTGTCCATGCTGTCGGAGGCCAGCTCGGAAGGCTTCGACCAGCTGGCGAAGCAGAGCCATCGCGAGAAGTTCCTGAAGAACGCGTTCGAATCTCTGAGCGGGGCCGAGGAGCCCACGAACAGGAGCCCTAAGGCGACCAGCATCAGCTCTCAATTTCACGGAAGGTAATTTCAATTGGTTCGGAAGAAGGGACGGTTCCTGATTGGAACGGTAGTCGAGCTTGACCTTAACGGTTTTTTCTAGACTCAGCGGTGGCGGCAACGGTGGCAATGGCACGGATGGCAGCGGCAACAACAAGGTTCGCAATCAGGCTGTGGTGAATGCGACGAAGCACGCGAGAGGAGACGCGGACGTGACCAAGAAGCGCGAGGAGCTGCAGAGGAGAATAGAAGAAACCCGGAGAAAATTGCAAAGCGTGAGCCCCCTGTTCATGATTTCGAAGATTTTGAACCCCTTGCATAGGAAATGTCCCATTTTCGAGTGCAACCGTTATAAAGCTCCGTAGTCTGTTCGTTAACACTAGAACTACCGAGCCCTAAACGTGACTCAGACTTATCCCTTTATAATAACAGCAAGATTGAATTTACCCAGATTTTTATGGTAACATGTACTCCAAAGAAAAGATATATTAAAAACTTTCTCGTGAAAAGGTTTTCACAGTTTCAGTAATCGTGAAAGAAGAAATCATCCACCAGTCATTTTGACTGGTCCGGTAGTTCTAGTGTTAATGGTTAGGCAACGGCAAATTGAATGTACCCGTGTCTCGCGTTCCAGGTCGGCTACAGGTCGTCGCTAAAGACCAGCCAAAGCATATCAGACTTGAGCAGCCACATACCGGAGAAGCACCATCGTTCGAACAGGTTGAGCACAGGTAACAACAAACCCGGTCAACAGACTCACTACTCGAAACCGATTAATCCTTGCAAACCGATACCAAACCCCAAGCCCCCGTTAAAACCTCAACAACTGATTAACAAAGTGTCGGGTGGTGTGGGTAATGCGCTGCCTAAGCTAGAGACCCTAACCTCCGAGAACTGCTTGTCCAAAACTCAGACTACGTCGTGTATAAGCGATAAGACGAGACCGTCGCTGACACGCCCGTTAACCTTGACCCTGAAAAAAACTGAAAAGTATAAGCTGTCGCTGAATAAACCGAATCAATCGTTGCCGGAGTCGCCGGTCTGCGAGGAGCTGAAGCTCCTCAAAGAGCAGTGCAAGAAGAATGTGGTCAGTCGATTCGCGAGGTTCGCGCAGAAACGAAGGTCCTGCAGCTACTTCATCGGGCTGAACGACAACGAGGAGGACATGGAGAACATAGCGAAGTCGTTCGAGAGCCTGCCGGCGATGAACGAGCGGAACATCGAGATACTGAACGACGCGATGGACGACGGGGACGACGGGAACGGGAACTTCAGCGACGACTCGCTGGAAGGGGACTTCAAGAACCCGCCTCGAAGATGCGTCAGCGACTACCAAATCAACGTCCACGTGGACAATCAGCAGGACGGTCGTCGAGGCTACTCGAACTACCAGGCGTTCTCGAAGCGGATCCTGACCGGCTCGCAGGAGAGCATACTCTCGGACGCGTCGGTCGAGTCCTTCTCGAAGGGCAGCGCCGAGATCCTCGACTACAACCACTACGACAACGACAGACACTCGAGCGCGAGCTTCTTCCTGTCCCGGCGTAAGATGCAGGCTGGCAGGAGCCAGGAAAGCATCCTGACCGACGAGTCCGACTACCAGATGTTCCCCTTGCGCGAGAACAACGACCACAGGAGCACGGAGAGCGTGCTGACCGACGACTCGGATTCCCTCGTCAAGTCCGCGCCCCTCGAGATACTCTTCGACTCCCATTACAAACGGAAGAGACAGAACTCGGAGACGTACAGCGGCAATCCTAACAACGTGATCGAGCCATCGAGCTCCGTTCAGGACACCGGGAACGACGCCATCAGCTGCCGAGCGGTGTTCAGGTCGAAGTCGCTTCAGGACACGAGGATCAGCAAGGCGGGCAACGAGAACAGCTACTCGGAAGACAACGCGCCGCGGCCCGCGACTTGCGTCTACTACGAGTTCAACTTCAACGAGCAGAACGACGCGAACGTGGAAATGAGAATGGCTACGAACAAGTCGGACACCATGCCCAGAAGCAACAGCCTGAAGGTGCCGAAGGAACCGCAGTCGATGCTGTTCCTGAACGACTTCGTGGCGCACAAGCCGCCGAAGCCGAAAAGAAACTCTGCTCGCACTCAGAGCATGCGGAACAGGGCTCGTCCTGCCTGGAACAAGTATAGCGTCGACTCGCCGACCTCTCGACCGAAGTCAGAGACCGAGGACCATGCAGGGAAACAGAGGACGGAGAATCGTTCCGCCAGGAGCGACGACGACGCGAAATCCGACGCCGAACCGGCGAACGCGTCCGAGAACTCGAAGAGGATCGAGCAGTTCCTAAAGTCTCCGGCCTACTCGTTGCAGTTCAACGACGAGCCGGACCCGAAGACCAAGTTCTATAGCCTGCAAAACAGACGTTCGGACAAGAGCAAGCTGTACGAGGCCGGTGGCCCGATGGACAACTATGGCTTCGACGCGAGAGACGATCAGAGAGACTCGCACGTCTGCTGCTTCGAGAACCAGATCCCGACGAAGGACACGCCGGAGACTTACGACTCGCTGGAACCTCCCAGCGGAGTGACCTGCGACCCCCAGGCCTCCGCGGCTCCCCAGACCGCTCAGAGTTTGAGATCGAACGATATGGACGTGGATCTAAGGATCAGCAGAGCGATCGAGGGCACGGTCAAACTGTTGTCTAGGGAGTTCGAGAACCTGGTCAGGCGGGAACAATATTTCATGAAAGAGAAGTGCCTGAGGATGACGCATTGTCAGGAGGGCAGCGAGAACTTCGCCAAGTTGGAGGCCGAAAGGGACGGCAGGGTCGCGATGAGGCGCGACATCAGACTGCATTCGGGAGGGGAGGATAGCGATTGGGCGGACACGTCCGCGATCGATAGATCCGTCATGGAAAGCGGCTCGTCGACGTCCGCCTCCAGTTGCACCAACTCGCCGAAGAGAATGTGGCCGCCGGCCTCGCGCTGCCACAGCCACATGAGGTGGACGAAAACCTTGCCCACCATTAATCAGGCTATCATGCCATCCAAGCATCTCTACGCAGGTACCTGAAACGCGGACGATGTTGTTGTTGTTCTTCTTCTTCTTCTTCGTTTCAGTGCTTGTTCTGCGGCACGACTGCGCGGAACTGCGATCGTTCTACTCTGTGAATTGTCGTTGCGAATCTGTTAAGGTTTCAATCACAAATTACAATTGAACCACTTAGCAAAGTGGTTCCGCGAGCACGCGGAGTAATTCGATTGTGATTCCACGGAACTGTACGCAGATCCTGCAAGAAAAGACACTGAACATGTCGTCTCGCACGAGACATCCTCGGACAGTCCAATAAGATCGATCGAAGGATCGATTACTCTGATTGATTCGCTTGTGAATGACCTTGAGACAACCTTGAAGCGATCTTACCGTTTACGGACTGTGCGAGTATGCTACCGTACAACGTTTACGACGCTTTTCAGCCGCACGATTCATAAGACATCGAACATGTATCTTTGTTTACGTTTTCCTCCAGTATATCTTCGATGTGAATGCGTACGATTATCGGATAGATAGCGTTGTACATATATGTTAGCGTTCTTTTCAAGACGTCGGCGCCATTTTATCTTTGATTTCAGAACGGCAGCGATCATGTACTTTTCAGTTTGAATGCTTTTCAGTTTAATTTTCGTTTTTTGGAATGACGCGCGGCCGACGCAGCATGTTTTGTCCTCACGATGTAGTTCGATTCCCGCTTCCTCCCCAGACTACCTCATCGATCCTTTTACGATCCGTTTTGTTAACGATCATCATACTTATTTATTCTAGAATATTCTACACACTTGTCGCATTTAACATATACACACTTTATCGGAGCTTCGCAGTTAGCGATGAGACTCTTGGAATTGTTCGAGAGACGATTTTTCAAAACGCTCGTCGTCATTGCTAGCTACGCAGCTGTCTAGTTCGATAGATTTTAATGACGCGGGAAGAAGAGCCTTCGTTGCAATTAACTCTATGGTATATTAAATGCGCAACAGGCTCATTTTGTGTCGATCACTTTGCTTCCGCAATAGCACGAAAGCCAAACGACGCCCCAGTTCGTTCTTGCGCTATCGAAATCGTTGAACTAAAAAGCTCACGGCTCTCTCGCACTAATACGAAAAGTTACTCGAGCAAGCATAGTGTAAAAAATTTCATTTGTTTCTAATTTTTTTCCAAAAAAAAAATCTCAAGATAGGTTTAACCCTTAAATCCGACGAGGTAAGTTTTGCAAAAGACAGAATGCATAGCGAAAATAATAAAGATATCATGTACAAATGAAACACACACACCGAATAAACGAGAAAGAACCGTAGCTTAGTGCATGTGTGTGCGTGTTGTTGTCGACAGTTGGCAGTAGTGGGGGGCGAATCTCGTCAAAAGTTTTTGACAGCGAAGAAGAGGGGGGTGGCATGCGACGTGCCTGCTCGCTGAGTGATCTTTCCGTCAGCCCGCCAAATAGGTTACTGCATGGCCCGATACAAGGTACCCTTTCATTGTGTACCACGATCTCTTCAGGGTCTTTCCAATACCGATCGAGCAGAACGTTCGCTGGACAATTAACGCTCGAACTTATATCGTCCATCAACGTCACCAGCACGGTCCAAACTGGTACCCTAGAAAAACCATACGTGCTGCTATAAAATGAAAACCGGGCCCCGTCGGTTTCTCAACGATTTAATTACCCACCTGATACTGTCGTCGCAGAGAAACCGGTGAAGCCCGCTTTCTTTTTTATAATACCACAGAAATTATTTCAGAGCGGTCGAGAGAAACGAACAATCTTTTTACCTTCAACTGGACGTATGTTTTTAGCATTTTTCAGAGAAATCTCAGAATTTGCCAGAAACATACGTTTTTCATTCTGAAAGTCAAACGTAGCGTTAATAGTAGAGCGTTCGCGACAACTCTTTCGCCAATTATAAAGTTCGAAAATGGAACACTTTTGTAATTGATTAGCGCGCATTTTGGAACGGCCCTCGATTAGCGTAAGCATATATATGTTCAATGTGTCCAGTTACTTGATATTTCTTTAATTACATGTTGCAAGCAACGTTTTCATCATTTTTTTTTTCTATGCATCAAACATTCGTTAACGAAGTCGTTTTTTTTTTTTAAAGATCCATTTGCAATTAGTCGATACTCGATCTCCGGCCGTTGTCCGGCGACCGGGCTTCTCATTAATGATTGTTAATAGTTTCAGGAAAAGTAGGTAATAAGAACGCGAACGGTTCGGCGCGAAGTGGACTGGGAAACGCGAATAGCGGAAACCAGTCTCGGCACGGTTCGACGAAGAATCATTCTTCCCACATAACCAGAAGCAGCAGCGTCGGCGTTTTGAATCAGGTATACTAATTTTCTCGCGAGGGGAGGAGTCGTCGTTATTCCATCGAGTGCCAAGCGAGTTCACCGTTCGATCGCGATTTTTCCAGAGCGATTCGGAATCGGACGTTGGTGCCGGTACCGGAAGGGGATGGAACAACCAGACGACGAATAGCAGGATCAGCGGATTGATGAGACCGACGATCAGCTCGCAGAACAAGATCAACCATCAGATAAAGACCGTCTCATCTTCTAGTAGCAATCTACCCTCGGTCCTGAGGAGGAGAGGCATGCAGGGAGCATATTCGAGTGGTAATTCTACGACCTTGTTCTTCGATGACAACTCCCGAAAGCGGTTCTTCGATCGATCATTTTTTTGAACCTTTGTGTTTCAGTAAATCTAAGTCAAGTGGGCAATCAAGAGGACTCGAGTTCGGAGGACACGTCCTCGAATGGGAACGGAGGCAAGCCAGCGTTGCCTCCCAGACCTCGCAGCATCAGTATCGACCATTCTGCTACAAAGTAAGAGTACTGACAACTTCAATTGTCTTCCTGAGCTAGGATTCTACCCAGTGCCGAATTAAGACCTCTAGAGAGACTCTAAGGATTTAAAAAAACTTTGAGGCCCCCTCGTACAGGACCACTTCAACGCAATGTAGAGTAAACTTGTTCGATTTCTTAGACATTTTCGATAACTTGACTAAAAAGTGTTTTTAACAGTTTTGCTCACTCATGCGTGCGTATAAACATTTAGCAATATTATTACCGTGTAAAAGATGTAAAATTCTGATGAGAGATTCTACTCATTACTTTGACCGGGAGCGTAGCTGTAAGTCCATTTGTCAATTATTCTTTGTTGGTCGTAATTACGTGTACAACTTCAAGTTAGCTGTCATAAATAACATTTGCGCTTAAGTATATTCGGAGTATGTACGATAATTTTGGAGACATAAGTTTTTTGCAGTTAGTTCAATAATTAAAACAATCACTTTAAAAGTGGCCTAAGCCCTATCCATTATTGATAATGTCCTTCGGTCAAAAAGTGCTGGAAAGGTAATAACTTCATTGTAAATGAAATGGAACAAGAGGATTTCATATCAACAAAAATTTTGGTGGACGCAATTTTTAGAAGGGTAAAGAATTCTAACGGAAAATTAATAAATTGGTTAAAAATATGCTGGATGCGTTTTTTGAGAGATGAAGTATATAAAATTTTCTATCAATATGAATGGATGAGAATGCAACGTTTAAAAGCGTGGATTTATTACCACGTCGGGGTAAACCAAGAAAGTTCGAAAATATTGCATTGACACTACTTTATAAAAATATAAGACGAATGACAACAGCGAAATACAAGGACATGATGGACTTACTATGATACATACCACCCGGAGCACTATGACTTCTTCAAATCCCTCCCTATAAAATATAGATGAGCAGTAAATTGTTATGTAATTTATGTAGTTAGAAAATATCCTGAATTGCACAAATTGTGTTTTCGAAGTGTTGTAAAGATATATAAAGTAAATTGAGTATTGTTTCTTCAATTTGAAGCATTTTAAATTATGTCAAATGAACCTGGACACTTTCAAATTTTATAACGAATCTGGTTGTTAATGTTGAAAGTGGCTTAACTCCAAGTTCGGTAAGAAAACACATATTATTCAGTTAATAAAATTGCTATTATTTTAATAGGAACTGTAAATTTAACTGTTTTAGATACACTTAAGCAGTGTGACACATTGGTATCCCACACGCGTATTTTTAATTTTATTGAAACACAAATCCTTAAATATCTCAATTTAAGTATAAGTGGACTTAGGCCACTTTCAAAATAAACGGCTGAAATGCTCTATCTGTTTTAGCTTAAATCTGCCTGGCACGACGGTAAGGAGATCAGGATCGACGACTGTGATCGCGAACGGCCGCAGCGGAAACAGCTCGATAGGGCAGAGCGCCGGCAGGATATCGACGGCGAACCGGAGTCAGCTGGACCCTAGCCCGCAGGAGCTGCCAGTCAAAGATACCGATCGTGCCATCGATGTAGCCAGTGCCGAATGTAACTATCGTCTACACGCTCTGGCGTATTTTATCTCGTTCGTTTCCGTTCTCACGATTCACGATCATCAAAGTGTAAGCATGCAAGATTGCAACTGTCGGGGTTCCTTAACGATTCCGACACCCTGTTCGCGGAGGGTGCGAACGGAACACGGCCCGATCGATCGATTAACTTATTTCTTTGTTCGAACGAACTGCGATCGTTGTTGTGGACTGTGATCTAATCAAAGTTTTACTCTTGCAGTAGGCACGGATAAATCATTAGGTAAACTAAAGACGCCTATTGAGAATGCTGTCCTGTGAAAATAATAAGTCTTTGAGTGTATGAGAAAATTTGTAAGTGATCATGCTATGACCAAACGAAACAACCATTCGAACTGAATCGACTAACGCAGACTAGCGTCTAGTCTGTAGGTCGTTGTTGTACATAAAACACGAATAGAACGCGTGACAGTGCCATCGACAGTCTCTCGTTGTCACGTTGACAAGTGTGCCACGTTGTCGTTGGCATCGTCAATTGCAGTTCTCTCTCTCCCTCGCTTTTTCTACGTGCTCATCTCGGAATGGAAAACCGGTCATCTAGAATACTTTTCCGACGCTTGTCCGGTTCATTTTGTAAATACCTTTTTTACATGTATATACGAATTCGACAAGTTCTAGAGATCCTCGCAAAAAAAAAAAAAAGACAGATCATCGCATAGACCTCGAGAATATAGTCGCCTCATCGTTAGGTCGCTACCCGAGTCTCTAAGTCACGATCGCAATAGCATGGTCTCATTACGGATTTTAGAGTCGATGTAACCTGCACGCTGCACGATCTTCATCCATTGATCCCCTGGCCCGTCTTCGAGCGGATGCCACGTTCCTGGGACCGTGTTAGCATCCGTTAGAGCATAGTTTCCCAATCACTCGCAGACCCTCTTCACAATCTTATGTGTTCAAGCATAGTTCAAGCCTTGTCCTATAGAAAAGTAGGACTCACCTGACAAAACGGTATTAGAATCATCAGTGCTGGGTGATTCAGCTTAACTGTGCCATCTAAATTGCTTGCAAACTATTCGGTAACAAAATGGTTGAAACGAAAGTTGTACGATTTCAAGAGTAGTAATGTAATGCTCATTATAGAAAACAACAAGACAGAGAAGATATAATTATTACATTGCATGCTACTGTTAGAACTATACAATTTTCGTTACAACCGTTGTTCATATTGTGGGATTGGAAAGTATTGGTGGAAGTCAAGTTCGTGTGTAAGACGAGCAACGAAAATACAGTGACTCCCATAAATATTCGGACACTAGGTATAACTAACTTTATGATTTAATAATTCGTTTGTTGATAAAGCAATCGCCCTGGAAATTGTTTCTAGCAATAAAACATTTATTAAGGATGATAAACATATAAAATTTATTTGAAAAATATACATACGTTTCATAATAAAAATTATTAAACGAAATAATGGACCATTTGTGGCTCACAAAAATATTCGGACACGTATTATATTTCTCTGGCAATCGCCTTCTGGGGACGTGATATTCCAAGAACGGGAAAACGTTTGTTTACAAACAGAATCTCGTGGCCCATTAAATGTCCATGCCACCTCACTACTGTCAGTAGTAAACGTGAATTCGTTCAAAATGGGTCGTAAAGGAAAGAATACGAGTTTCGATGTGCGACAGCTTGTAATTTTTCATCGAGAAAAAGGAAAAACCTATCGCAAAATTAGTGCAATGCTGCGTATAAGTAAGAGTACTGCTGCAGATATCTGTCGACGATTTTATATTGAGAATCGCATTGATTCTATTCCGCAAACTGGAAGACCAAGTCTCTTATGTAAGAGGGAAACAAGCGAAATTATTCGGAAAGTGAAAAAAAATCCGCGCTTAAGTGCTCCAAAACTAGTTAGTGAGCTATTAGGAGAAAGCTCCAAAAATGTTTCAGCCGAAACAGTTCGGAGAGTGCTGAGGCAAGCTGGTTACAATGGAAGAGTAGCTAGAAAGAAACCATTTATCAACGAAAACAATAGGAATAAACGAAAAACCTTTGCAAGAGAGCTAATTTCTAAGGATGAGACATGGTGGAAGTATGTCATATTTGCTGATGAAAGCAAATTCAATCTGTACAATTTCGTCGGAAGAACTATAGTGTGGCGGAAAGCGAATAAAGAGTTTAATTTTGAAAATACAAGAGGTACAGTGAAACACAGCGGAGGCAGTGTAATGGTCTGGGATTATGTTTCGTCATATGGAGTCGGTAACCTAGTGTTTATTGACGGTATCATGGACAAAAATCATTATTTAAATATACTCAAAAATAATTTAATTCAAAGTGCTGAAAAAATGGGGCTTAATAATAATTTTAAGTTTTACCAAGACAACGACCCCAAGCACAAATCACGTATTGTGCAAGAATTTTGATTATACCGCTGCCCCAAAATTCTTCATTCGCCGCCCTAATCATCGGACCTGAATCCTATTGAGAATTTATGGGATGAATTTGATAGAAAAATTCGAAAAAAAACCAATTACACCGATAGCTGAATTAAAACAAAGACTTGCAATTGAGTAGTCGAATATAACTGTTGAATATTTTTAAAAAATTACAAACAATATGCCAAACAGGTTAAGACATGTTCTTAAACAAAATGGTTATGCCACGAAGTATTACACAAATTTTGTAACGATAAATTACATTATCTAAATTGAAAAATTAATATTGTCCGAATATTTTTGTGAGTCAAAAATGGTACATTATTTCTTTTACTAATTTTTATTATGGAATTTATGTATATTTTTCAAATAAATTATTTATGTTTACCAACATTAATAGATCTTTTATTGCTAGAAACAATTCCCAGGGCGATTGCTGTATTAACAAAGGAATTATCAAGTCGTAAAGTTAGTTATAGCTAGTGTCCGAATATTTTTGGGAGTCACTGTATACATATATAGTTTATTGAGAGCTAACAAGGTTAAGCTAACTAAACTAAAACTATATCAAGTACGTCTACCCGGTACCACGCTGTTCTACGCTGCGTAGTTCGATCTACTCGCTTCGACTCTTAGAACCACACTGGTCTTTCTCCCCCGCGATGTACCTGGGGGTAGAGGTAACTCCTTTTTTTCGAGGTTTTGGTACACGGGTTTGCAGGTCATCGCCGCTCGCCTGCAAACCATCTGTGTCCCAAATGGTCGGGGAACGTGGTACTTAAACCTAGACGCTCGTATACAATATATAGGATATACATATTTGTTTACACCCCACAATATACCCAACAGTTTGCAAGTAATTTAGGTGTTACGCTTGGCTGAATCACCCTGTATACCGAAACAGCAGAGCAGAACACAGTATATTTCGCGTTGGGAAACTATGCGTTAGAGTCTGTGACGCGTTGTCGAGAGGGGTCTCTTTCGATTTCGAAAGGACCCGGACGGTCGATAACGTGTTCTAGCTCGCAACAACCTCTGACCCACGATTGAGATCTGTTCGTTTTCGGTCGCAGTATCGACGCAGCTATGCAACACGATCGCGGACGACCTGACGCGAACGGCGGACAACGTGGTGCAGCTGTACAAGCGTTTGACGATAGACAAGGAGGACGAAGGAGCCAGCATCGACAGGGATACGATGCTGAGGGGCCTACAGTCTTCCGTGAACGAGACCATGCGAACATTGCGGCTGGTGGTCGCTGGTGGACATGCGAGCGTCGACGGATCGTCGCCGACGAGCAGCAACAACGTGGCCTTGAACGAGGCGACCGCCACGTTCCAGGAGTTGCTCGCCGGCCAGGATCAGGGTAAAATGGTCAACATGATGCAGCAATACTCCGAGCTGCTGCTGACCATGATGCAACAGAGGATGGGGGGACCGCAGTCGAGCCACACGTAAAATCCGTCCATCTTGCGAGTTTCTCCGAGGGCGAAGGAGACGTCCACACACCTGCGTCCCCTTAACTACTCCGTGTTTGCGCCCGGAAGATCCTCAGCTCTACCCTTTTCCTCCTCCTCCTCCTCCTCCTCCTCCTTCCTTGTCTCTCTCGGTTTTCCTACCAGACGTCTGACGCGATTCGCGATCACGCAGGATAAAAGGACACAAAGGATAATTGTCGTCGAGGAATGTTTACGAATTGCGGGAAACACAGGGTCGAAGAGTCGCGGTAGTCGATCCGCGGTCGGCTTAACCCTCGAACCACGAGTCTCTGTTTCCACTCGACCTTCAAAGCATCAGTCGAATTGCTCTAGAACAGTGGTTCTTCCTCTGGAGGCAAGGACTCCAATTTTTAACAATCTCTTATAAGATGATGTATACATCTTCTTAATGATATGTATGAAGTATTAGTTGTAGATACGTGTCAGTTTCAAAGATATAAATAATCAAGTCGCACGGATGTCACCCGGAAGTCCTGGGATATCTGTGAATTGAAGTTTCTTTCAAGAAACTATCGAGTAACTACGACTCCAATATTCCATGCATATCGTTAATAGACTGCGAATTTTATGCATTTATGACAAAAATGTGAATGACTGCAATTTTTCACGGTTTAAAGATCGATATCAATATATTACTTTCGACCTGTTAAAATTGTTAAAGGAAAGAAAACGTTCTTAAGTGGTTTCTGTATCTTTTTCCAAATGTAGACAATACTTGTTTTGCGTAGTGATCCGCAGTCTAATCGTTAGGTGGTAGTTGTATACTGTCATCGTACGACTTCAGGTTTCCGCTGACATAGTTTAAAGACTAAAGAATAGTTGTTCGAGGGTTAACCGAGCGCTAGAGTACGGATGTCGATGTATGTATCTTTCGCCGAGATGCTCTCGGACCATTGAGACGAGTTTCCGATTGGAAAGACGAACTCCTAATTATTCTAGAAGCGAATTGAGATCGGTAGTCGCGAATGTCATGTGTATGTGTACCGGAACGGTGTCTGTAGCCAAAGTTAGCGAATATTTATCAGCAGTTTCGTGCGGAGAGGACAGACGTGCGCAGGGGCAGGCTATAATTTGCAGCGATCCGACAAAGTTGTCTCCAGAGAAATAACAAATAGGAAGATCGGCTGCGTGAAACTCACTCGTATCTTGAGGCCATACGCCGTGAAATGCCAATTAACTAAAGACTCTTAGACTAGTTTTCAAACCGAGTATATATATATTATATATATATATATATATATATACACACATATATATTGACTACTGCGCGATATTATATCATAATATTAGTCTTCTTGTTGTGTAACCAAAGGCTGTCTGTACCTACGGTCTAAAAGGAGCCTTCCTTCCTTCCCCCGACGTTTAAAAATAATAACACTTGAACGCGACGAAGAACTGTAATTAAAAGCGATTAGCACGCGGTGTAAACTTGCCAGTACGAAAGAGATAGAATTTCTAGCTGTTTAGAAGAAGAAGAAGAAGAAGAAGAAGAAGAAGAAAACAAAAGAAAGGCTTAGTAGAAGTACGCGCGGTGCGTCGCGGGTAGGATTCAAACGTGTGTGATTTTATATTTCCAATTCGATGTGCGGAACGAATATCGTCTCTTGCTATAATTTTACTTCGCGGAAACACGTGGTGTTTGTCGTAGGATTACTATAGGATCCCTGACCGTTGAACTACGGAACAATAGGTGGCCGGGGAGTTCAGTTTTCTTGTACGGATTGATTGTGTCTCTCTATCTCTATCTCTCTTTGTCATAGAAGCCGTGCTACATAGCGATCGCATATTTTGTCATAGGGATTACAAATATTTTTACACCGTGATTAAACGTCGATAGTACACGAAGGACAAAAGGGAAAAAAGCGCGAAACAGAAGGAAAGTTCCAAAAACGTCGTCGTATTCACTTTCGTTGAATCGTTGCGCCGGGTTCGAAGGCGACACGGACACTTCGAAGGAAGGAATTGCATCGAGGAATCAAAGTATTACGAACACGTATTATTATTAACGAATTTTAACGTGAATCCTCCTCCTCCTTTTCTTCCCCCATCCCTCTCCCCCAAAGTTACTTTTCTGACATACCCCTCCCCTCTCCGTAGAGTTACTTCGGATTGTATGTAATGTATAAAACGTGCCATCTAGGTTTACAACGATCATTATTCCCGCGTACTCCGTCCGCGAGAGACGTGTTCATCGCTTCTTTCCTTTAGCGTATTGTTCATCCTCATCGACGAAACCTTGTAACATATCCTCGGTTCGTTTATGACAACGCTGTACAACACACTGTAACTTGTTCTCGGACTTCTCGCGTTGAGTAAGCGTCTCTAATCAATTTTAAAAGAAACATGTGAGTTTTCAAATTTGGGCAGATCTTCCCGCGTGACCAATGATTACTATACGGTTCTATCTCGAATGAAAATATTCTACGAACTCTTCCGGACAAAATGATATGATTCGATTAATATGGACACTCAGAGTGCGCCGATATTTCTGTAAGGCTTTTTCGAAAACGAGTACTCAAAGTTAGAAGTTCGGACACGCGTTGAACAGTGTAACTAATCCTTAAGTGGACTACTGGGGTTGTTGCAGCCGATAATTTCTTTTTAAAAATTCTTTAAAAATTAATATCAACAATATAAATTGAGACCGTTGCACGTTTGAAGACCATTTCGAGAGTCCGCTTAAGGGTCGATAAATAGTGAAATGACTTGGTCCGGTATTGCTTCGCAAGGATCGTTGCTATTTTCATTGGAACATATCATCTTCGAACGACGAACAATGGGTCAACACCTTCGCCACGACTTATTTGAGTTCTTCAACGAGATAGTCGAAGCAATAAGTTACGTTAAAACGCGAGCGTGGCCGCGATGTCGCTTAATAGAGATTAATTTGCTTATAATCAAAAGTATCGGTTATCGCATTCGGCGTTAAAGACACGCATACACATAGAGGTATAGTACCGTGTCGCAACTGATACAGGTAGCTTAATCCTTATCGGTTAGACGACAACCGTTTCACGCAATTGAGACCCGACCCTTGGCTTCGACGGTGAAGGTGTTGATCTCATACTCTAGAGACTCAAAAATATTTTCTATTCGATGTCCGCATTTTCTAAAGCATCACCGTCGTTTGTCATCGTCCGCGTGTGAATCGTGCAAGCGACCACGAACGCGGAACGCGAAGAGAAATATCGAATCTCGTCTCATGCATCACCTTGTATTTGCCCAAGCTTCGCGTGGTAATCAACCATTCCAAATTTCCACTGTCTCTCTCTCTCTTTCTCTCAATGTAATAATCATCAAAGACATTAATAAGATACTTTTAACCGGTCGCAAAGATTATTAGTGGCTTTGTATATTGTTGTACTTGTTATATTAAGGCGTATTGTTATGTAATGTGTTACGCGTTTACTTAATTATTGTAAATATTTATTTCGACTTTCGCAAGGAGCAAGACAGTTTTGGTAATCGTGAGAAACGTGTTAAGTGTAATAATTTCATCGTAAGAGAATTGTAACTTTTTATCACTTTGTTTTGTATATTATGTTAACGATTAATAATATAATAATTCTTATAAACTAGAGTCGCCACGGAGTTGAAGCGTCAGCCCTTTTCTTTCGAAAAACGAAAACTCCATTAAAATGTATGTGTGCGTGTATATATATGTATTAATTTCTTCTCCGAAGAAACATATATATATATGTATATACACATTGATCGAAAAAATTTTATTTTCAGAAAACAATGCATCAACAATGTAATTGGATAAACCTAAAAAAACGTTACGAAATTCTCATTCGCTTACCGATTTTCATAAAAATATAATCGTTCTCTATACAATAGGACATTCCACTCACTACATATATATGTATATGCATAACATGAAATATAGTTTTCAAAATACAACATCATTTGATTCATGGAACATATTTATATACGGTGCGAGTTCGATTCGTGGAAGACTGTTGTTCGTAATAATTTTGCGTGTTGTGTAAATACTGTTCTACATACTGTCTCGTTTGTCAATATGATCGATGCATGGTGCGGAAATTCATTGAGAATATGAGTGCGGAATTGCTGAATATATACTGAATAAAAAAAGAATATGTGATGAATAGGCTCTGTTGATTGACTCTTCGCGGAGATAAAAAAAAACACCGCGACGCGTCGGTGAAATTTTTGGCACTACTGTTGCAAAGTCTCCACGCACTTATCTAGCTTAAAATAATTATTGATCGTACTTTAGTCTCCTCCCATATCGTTCGACTCTTATCTGGTGCCTGTCTGTCGCAGCTCCTCCAGCTGTGAATAAAAATCATTTCAGTTGAACCAGTTTAACCCTTTGCATTCGACTATCCCCTCTAAAGCACCACTACAAGTCTCTATACTCTAACCGAAAACAATTCCCACAACGTTGCTAAGTGTTTTGTGTCTTGTGATGCGAGTAAATGCACACCTTTCATGTGAAAATCAAAGATGAAAATGGTCATTCATAGTAACAAAAATATTCTCTCTAGATTAAATGAAATGTCCGAATCCAAACAGCTTCGAGTGCAAAGTATTAATGTGAAAATCTAAAGAAGCCTTTAGTCGCGAACCTCTTTCTCCTCGTCGACCTCGTCTTCGTCTTCGTCGTCGGATCCGTGAATCGAAGCAGCCGGAGTAGTGTGTCTCGAAGACGAGGGTGATGGTGGTTCACTGATGGGCCTTGGATAACTGAAACGACCTACGCCACCCTCCGCGTATTCCGAAGCCAGTTCAGGGTAGACTTTCATTAAAGCCTTTAATCTGGCTTGACGATAATACTGCGGGAAAATGAACACGATTTACAACTTCTCGTCTCGTTGCACGCGGGCCTTAACGGTCCAATAATTTCTCTTCGTATGAAAAAATAGCTCAGGGTCCAGCGGTATTACACTTCAAATACCTCTGGACCGTTAAGGGTTAACAAATGCAACGAAGCTTACGATGCCAAGGTTCCTCCAGTCGAGAAGATCGCTGAGTCGTTCGGTTCGATTTCTCTGAATGATACGCTGTCGGCGGCTGAGTCGCGCGAAATCGAACATGTAATGAGCCAATTGTTGAACGGTGTTCTCCAAGCCAATGAACCGTCTGTCGACGATGTAGATACCGTAGCTCATTGGATCGGCTATGTGGTCCTCCATAAAGCAACCGAATCCGGACAGATTCGTGGTGATGCTGGGGATACCCATAACGGTACATTCCGCGGGGGTGTAACCCCATGGTTCGTAATAGGACGGAAATACTCCCAAATGGCATCCTCTGACAAACTCTTCGTAATCGAGACCGAACAATGGATTCGTGGGCGATAGGAACTCTGGATGGAATACTATCTGCAATTTGCGAAACAGACAATGGTAATCGATACGGCCAGCGCGTGTATATCATGTCCGACGTCTAGCCGTGAATAATAGCGCGTCACGTTACCTTCACGCGGTCGTGAACAGTGTTAAACAGATTGCATCTTCTGATCGAGCCCAACACCGGGTCATTCCAATCGTCCACAATGTTGTGCGTGGTAACTGGCGGCAAGCCGTTCCTTTGTAGTGCGTATAAACACCTAGTACGCAGAATTGTGGATTTTATATATTATTTTTAACTCGATTAACACATTTACCGACGACTACTTCATAATTTTTAAAAGTCTATGGTCTATGGCTAAGGAATTTTAAATAGATCTTTCAACAGCAATAGGAATTGAAATCGCAAAACAAATCATTCCCAGTAACGTAATCGAATAATTTCGTTTGAAAATATTATGTAAAACAAAGTTTTAAAACTTCCTTTTGGTACAGCACAAGTATTGACATCACTGATCGGTTAACCAATTTTCGTACCGTTTGATTTTGATAGTGTCTTCTTTCTGTAAAAGATCCTGAGCTTCGGGCATACGTCCGGACAGACATAGCTCGTACATGCGTTTTCCAATCTTTTGTTGAATATCGTTGATCGTGTCTCGCAACGCTTTAGTGACCTTCACACAAAAAATTTAAATCATCGGTAAACACACTCGAATGGTTCAATCTTCCGGTTTAAGGTAAAAATCATTCGACTCACCGCATGGCCTCGCAACGACTCGACATTGAAGTTATTGGTTCTCGCTGGGAAAATAAGGAAAGCGACCACCGTCATGTCGGGTTTAGACGATTTTAGATAATGGTTTAATCTGGCCAACGCTTCGATGAATATATCCGCACCCTTGTTTCCGAATTCGTAACGTCCAGCAATGAAGAAGTACAAAGTTTTATCCAGATCGAAATCGTAATGACTAGAAACAGACACGATGTAATATTTGCAAAAACCTACTCATCAGATCTTATTATTCGTACTCACCCGTAAAAGTGTCCCCTAACAAACTCGTGTATCTTTTCTTTGCTGACAGCGTGTAAATTTTGGAATTCGTGCAGCGCGGCGAACTTCTTTACGTTCAATCCATTCGGGGTGATTATGTCGGGTTTTCTTTTTAGTAAATGTTCGGCTTCCAATCCAGTGATGTCCGAAACGGTTGTGAACACGTGGGCCAGATGAGAGGCTGCTCGTTCCATACAGTATCTGTGATAGATCTGGCGTTTCCCGGCTTCCTCGTCTACGTTGAACTAAATGAAAGAAGTCTGCGTGAAAAAATTGCACGACTTACAGGATCACCTGATGATTTTAGATACGATACCTTATCTAAATTATTGTAAAAGTCAATCTTTCCTGCGCAAAGGTATCTACCAAGAAGCGTGGCGTGCGTAGTGAAAACCGTGGCCACGTCTACATGTCTGGTTCTCAAAGCGATCAAACCTACCCCCGCTTGCCATTCGTGACAATGAACTACTACGCGGGGTGCAACATCGGAATATCCCTCGGCGGCTTTCCTAAATTACAATTTCGGTTCAATTAAAACAGATCAGACACTACACGATGCGACGATGCCTACCTGAACTCTGCAATAAATTGGCAGACGAGATAACCGAGGATGACGGCGTCGTTCGCTTCGATATCGAGATGAGGAATGCCAAGATTGCAGGTATTCCATAATTCTTGCTTGTACTCATCCAACTTCCAGGCTGCGCTTCCAATGTCGAATAGGATTATTTGCGGGTTTCCATCCACCAGCCAGGTTCCTGTTACCACCTCAACAAGGACTCTTATTTTACAAGAATATAGGTAGCATAGGCTCAAAGAAAAGGTTTACATTTTAGCTACACTTAAAGCAAGCAGGGTAGAACAAGGAAGAACCACGTGATTCGCCTAATGGGGCAACTGCCCTTGAATTAATTCTGGCCTCGAACTTGGTCTGTAGCCAAATCTTTATTCTTGGCACAGAATAAACAATTTTGTCGCTACCGCATCGACTGATTTGTTTTGAATAACCGAATCGGTTTGCTGTTTGTCTTTGCCATTTCTTCCTTGTTACACATGTTACGTTGTTATTAACACATTTACACTGGGTTACGCATATACGAGCTTCACACTTCACAATTCTGTCTCGAAATAAATGGTCAAAACTATATACATGATTCAAGACACAACGATTTACGTAATTGATCAAATACCGTTTAACAAAGAATGCATTTCTTAAAATTAGACCGAACAACTCGAATCTTTTTTATGAAGATAGAAGAATTATTCTACTAGACAACGTGAAAATAATTTTTTACAAATTATCTAATAGACTAATCCTTCTGATTTCTCAAACACTCTCAAGTCCTTTAGTTCAATTTCAAAAAAGTTATTGTGATGGGTACTGATCAATCAGAGAAATGACCCAGTGCAAACATGTGGTCTTTCTATGTTTTCTATGATTACTTTGAATCCCTGATCACGAAGAACTTGAACAGCTAAGTTTAAAGGACTGTTGCGTGGAAATTCTGCTTCTTCAACTTCTGTGCGTGCAGAGCTTTCTTTATAAGGGCCGATGAGACAGTATTGATCACCCATTTCCTCAGTTGAGACAAATGCCTTGGAACGTATTACCGTGTATATACCACCAACTGAAAATATAAAGTACACACTGGTTACAATGTTCTTTGTTCCTATAACAATAGTTCCACAAATTGCATGTATACCTTTGTTGGCTGCCTCCCACGCGACTTCGAAATTCCATCTGTTCTCATGTTGTGCGCTGTACCCACGATCCATAAATTCAGTCAAATCATTACTGCTATCCATACGATAGAATCTTCTCGATGCCCTTTCCCTTGACATTTTGCTGATTTTTCTTCAATCTATGTTCGTACAGATTTCAATCAATAAATGCCTGTTACAATGGTAATAGTTAATAATGATTATACCGAGGAAGCGTCCCTTATACGTTTACAATTCTACAATAATTTCTTCCACATTTTAAACTTACACAGTGTGTCTATCTACCCGAAATACACTTCACACTCTTTTTACTCAAGTAACAACGGAAAATCAACGCATAAAAATTTACTGAAATTCAAAAGCGAGATCGTAAATATGATACGAGAACCGACCACTTTGAAATAAATAGGAAAGATCCGGAACAATGTTTCAACGGCACAGTTCAAATCACGGGATCGCAGAGCTTGCCGTTTCACCTTTAAATCGTACTGGTGGACTGGACCGTGCCGTTTCAAGATCAAGATCAATATCGATGTGATCGGAATTCGTCGGGAGATACGTTTCCGTCGCGAATACGAGTCAAGTTCGACGAGGAAATAATGTCGTGCTCTCTCGGCGACGAGCACGTTGCGTCTACGGGTTTATCAAAGGTCAATGACAGCGCCAAAGTATTACCATTTTTATTGGGTTTCGCCGGGTCTGTTGAACCGTGTGACACTCGACGGGGAAGAGAGAAAAAAAAAATAGAGACTTACTCGGGACACGTAGAAGAAGACACACTCGACTTTTTGGCGGGAAGAATTCGCTGGTGCGGTTTCGTCCGAGAAAATAACAGGAAAAGTCGTCGAGACAAGACGAGCCGGAGCGGGTGGAGAGAACGCGCAGAGTTGCGCGAGACCAATCTCTACTGAAGGTCACCACAAACTACGAAAGGTCACAAGGGCCTGAAGTCGGGTTCTCGGCCTACTTTGTACGGCCGACGGACGAGTCTTCATCGGCCCGCTGATAAACGCATCACACACACGGATTTCTTTCGCAACGACAGATGGCACGAGATATCTCCTCGGGACCGTGTCATCAGTTTTTGGCTCGTGTTCAGCTTCAGCCTCTCCTCATCTGTTCCTCCGTTCCTCCCGATCGACACGCGCGAGCCACGCTCGCCTACGGTCTCTGACGCATGGACACTCATAATGTATTTCGTTACTTTTGCTTTCGCAAAATCCGCTATTATTACAATAAACCCCTCCGGAATCCTATTACCAAGAATTACCACTGGCATCGCATAACGCGATAGAGGGAACATAAACAATTCTATGATCGCGGTATAGGGTATCTCATTTAAACAGGTTCGCCTACAGTCAGTGACAGAAATTGTACACTCCTGAAAATTTCGAATATTTTGATTGACAACAAATATCTGTGACCCTGGAATCTCATTAAAAGATGACCTTGAGATTCTTCCTACTTTTACATGTACCCTTCGAAATAGCTTAACTTACTTATTCTGAGAAGCTTTTCCACGCAACAATAAATATTGTATCCTATTTAGCAGAGGCATCCTGTACGCGAGGTCCTACCGTATTTTTACCTGATCGAGTGTGTGACAAGGGTGTGGTACAATTATTGGATAACCCGACGAACCCTGACATTAACGAATTGTGCTCAATACGAGAGAAGCTTTGTCGGACATCTACGTCGACCTCGTGTTCAAGGGGTTCCTTTCGAGTAGGAATCTCGGCCCGTGATCACAATAAAATCACGTGTTATTGAGATAGACGTCCGGCAAAGCATTCCCCTTTCGACTCGGAAATGTTTTATTTTTAAAAATAGTTGTTCTGGTGTAACCGTCTGCGTAAGGTACTTATTCTACAGCATTACGAATATTTGAATTCGAAGTTGCGTGGAATTATTGCATAATGTTGCAGTGTATAGTATGAGGTAGACACGAGAACGTCGACCGATAAAAGATAAAACGGTTTAACGACGTCGGATCGACGTTTTTTATTTGGATTCTATAACACGGATATAATTAGAATTTATCAGAAATTTGGAGATAGGATTGAACCGGTTGCCATGCCAACTAATGCAGCCGAGATTAGATTTCAGCCATTCCGTTCCTATGATAAACATGTTTGGCGACGTAACAATAGAGTCCCGTAAACACAGAGGGCTCTTAACCGGCCCTTACGCTTTCTACCACAAGGTACACGATCTATTCTTTTACCTTGTCTATGCTACTACATAAATGCCGTATGCAAAAATCTTCCATACAAAAAGTCGACATGGTTCTGTTCCATGCTGAAGTCGACATGGTTCTGTTCCATGCTGAAGTAGACATGGTTCTGTTCCATGCTAAAAATCAGAGTAGGGGGCAGCACTGTATTAGGAACGCCTGAGAACGCCGAAACCGCGGGCGTGAGTACTCTCTGTACGTAATAAAAATAATTGACATTGTGTGGCATAAAAACGTGGACGACTTGCAATAATGGCGGTAAATATTGTTCATACGCATTATCTTATATATCTTTAATAGCTCAAGCTGCAATTGTCAATGTCATCGAGCACAGAATTGCATGAACATGCTTTGTCTGCACCGGTTAACCTATATGCGTTAGATCTACGTGCTTGTTCATCATGACAATAAATTCCATTTTCACGTTGAATGGTACTTTTACGATAAAAGCATTACGATTAAATTGTAGCATAATTTTTTCTTCAATTTTATTTTTGTGTAACAGAAATGTAGCAAGTTGCTATGGTAACCAATCGTTTGATCAATCCTTTCCACCGTACCATGCTAACGTCGATGTTTATTTATTTCAGGCTGTCGCAGCTGCGAAAGTTCAGGAAGTCCGTGAGATCACTAGGATAGAGAGGATCGGTGCTCACTCTCATATCAGGGGTTTAGGCTTGGACGATAGCCTAGAACCACGCAATGTAATTCATTTTTTCATGTTCTTTATTTTTAAAAATGCAAGGTTATTCATGTTCTCACTACTCTAATATAATTGATTAGGTATCTCAGGGTATGGTTGGCCAGCTTATGGCACGTCGGGCAGCTGGCGTTGTCCTGGAGATGATAAAAGATGGGAAGATAGCGGGTCGTGCCATACTACTAGCTGGCCAGCCGGGCACTGGCAAAACTGCTATAGCCATGGCGATGGCTCAAGCCTTAGGCATGGACACACCTTTCACTTCGATGGCAGGCTCTGAAATTTACTCCTTGGAGATGAGTAAAACGGAAGCTCTGACTCAAGCCATCAGAAAATCTATCGGAGTCAGGATCAAGGAGGAAACGGAGATCATAGAGGGAGAGGTGGTTGAAATCCAAGTGGATAGACCTGCCACTGGTGTTGGCGCTAAAGTCGGCAAATTAACGCTGAAAACGACAGAGATGGAAACGATCTACGATCTGGGGAACAAAATGATTGACAGTTTGATGAAAGAGAAAGTTAGTATTCTGATTAGCAATTATACAGTAGAGTGGTCTCCAATTTTCAATTTCCTCATGCTCCTATATTTCTATAGTTAAGGGCTAATTATAACAGGGTCATACAAGCTTCCAATGTTGATATCTAAGTCTGAATTATTTTCAAGGTGCAAGCTGGGGACGTGATAACGATCGACAAAGCCACCGGAAAGATCAACAGGCTGGGCAGATCGTTCACAAGAGCTCGCGATTACGATGCAACCGGCTCTCAGACACGATTCGTGCAGTGTCCCGAAGGTGAGCTGCAGAAACGCAAGGAGGTAGTGCACACGGTGACGCTGCACGAGGTCGACGTGATAAATAGCAGGACTCATGGGTTCCTGGCATTGTTTTCTGGGGACACCGGAGAGATCAAGTCGGAGGTGCGAGATCAAATAAACGCGAAGGTCGCCGAATGGCGGGAGGAGGGAAAAGCGGAGATCGTCCCGGGCGTTCTGTTCATCGACGAGGTCCACATGCTGGACATCGAGTGCTTCTCGTTTCTCAACCGGGCGTTGGAGAACGAAATGGCCCCTGTTGTCATCATGGCCACGAATAGAGGTACATGTTGGGTCACCCCATAAGCTAACATACTTGCGGTAAATTTCGTAGCTTTTTGCTAAAATAGAGACAATTAATTTGTGGATTTTATAGGGATCACGAGAATCAGAGGAACGAACTACAAAAGCCCTCACGGTATTCCCATCGATCTCCTGGACCGCATGATCATCGTCCCAACGAGTCCGTACCAGGAGAAAGAGCTGAAGGAGATCTTGAAGATCAGGTGCGAGGAGGAGGATTGCGAGATGGCCGACGACGCCTTGACGGTGTTGACAAGAATAGCGCTGGAAACGTCACTTAGATACGCGATTCAATTGATAACTACAGCCTCCCTCGTTAGCCGACGAAGGAAGAGCACCGAAGTAAGCAGAAAACTTTGTAATCGAATTTTCCTCGCTATTCGAACATGAAATTCTAATTAGAAGTTTGCTCGTCAGGTGAATATCGAAGATGTGAAGCGCGTGTACTCGCTGTTCCTCGATGAAAACAGATCTGCGCAGTTTCTCAAAGAATACCAAGACGACTTTATGTTTAACGAAATACGTAAGTAGATTCGCGAACGCGTCGGGAATCTGCATTTTCTAATCTTGTTTCTTTTGTTTTTCCAGCGGAAGAAGCTATGGAGATAGCGTAACGATAGATAGGTAAATAAATCACTCGTTCTAATTCCTGATACCAATGTTCAATAAACGTTCGTAATTTTTGATTGAACGATTCCATATGATGTATCCCCGATGCATCGCGGTCACGCGAGGCGAATGTTAGGCGAATGCGATTTCGAGAACGATGCTATATATTTCGAATTAAATACAATGAAAGCTTAACAGAATAACTCGCCTCCATCCCGATGATTGTAGTTCGCTAATTTATACTTTACAGTCGCTGAACGATTGGCGCGACGGCGCTCGTAGTTAATCGACGTTGATCGGATAACAGAGAGGTATATGTAAAGAAGTTTTTGGTGTAAAGTTTGCCGGTAACACACGCGACTTTCGAAGAAAATCCGTACGAGATGACTTACGATCTATGGAAATGTTCTCCCTGCATTCTCTCTCTCTCTCTCTCTCTCTCTCTCTCTCTCTCTCTCTCTCTCTCTCTCTCTCTCATTCTTCCATTCGTGCATAACACAGCGTAATGCTAATAAATTTACAACAACGTCTCGTCCATGATAGGTCTTCTCTGACGGAAGAGAGCTACTCGTCGTTTGATTTGCGTGCGTTGTATCCTCCCCGATTTTATGTTTTCTTTTCCTGTCCCTTTTTTTCTGGAAAGTAAAACGTCGCATGAAACGATTCTCTTACCGGCTTAATTTTAAAAATATTCGACTAGTTTTCGACCTACTGGTGATCAGTTTCACGGCAGCATCCGGCTTGAACGAGGATTGAGCCTTTTTATCCTTTGAGAGAACTTCGAGGTTGTATACTACCTTGTAAACTGGAATGGGTATCACCGTAGACGAGACTGGCACCATCACTGAAACACAAATAATTTCGATTTCAATATGGACAGAAAATTTTGAATAATTTCGGTGAATTCGTTTCTTTTTCTCTCGTCAGACTCTGAACGCTTGCGTGTATCTAGGACACATAGTAATTTAGACCACACATTACGTATTCGTTCCTGCAGCGACGCATTGAACGAGCAGAAGTTAGGAGCGCAGGCGCGGCGAGGTTTCTCGGCGAGACGATGATCCTCGATGCTCCGTCTTACGCTCGGGTAAATTCAAGCATCGTAAAACAATGGACCGTGCACGATGCTTTCCGCGTAGACTTTCCGGGGGACAGAATTCGGAATGTGACGATACATCGCGGTTTATCAAACGTTCACCCGCGCACGAGAATTAACCAGAAATATTTGCTTATTGCTCTTAATCAAATATTGATTCATTGACCAGATGGTGTCGACGTCCGCTGGTTGTTTAATTATCGGCTCTCGATGGGCCGTTAAAAGTCCGATGAAAATTGGGCCGCGTACCAGAGTCTCTCCCTCTCTTTCTCGCTCTGTTATTCCGTACATCGCAGCGTCCCGTCTCGATTCAATCGACGAGATTCCACGGATAACGATTGACCAGTCGCGAGACGATCATTTTGTAACCGAAATACATCGACCAGTGTTCCCGTCGATCCCCGATGAATAAAAGAGTACGAGATACTCCGTGTTTGCAGTTTTACACGCGAGCCAAACGATATTTGATCGATCATCGCTATGCTTTTATTCTTTCGGATCGGATACAGGATCTGTGTGTGGCGCGCTCGTCAATGGGTCCGTATCAAAACTTGAATGAAAACTTCAATGCACCGTGTAACCCGCGTTAATCTCCTGCTGTGCAGAGAAACTGCAATTTCGCGCGCTGGTACACGTCCGGCAGAAATCGTTCGATCAAACGGATCGAGCGTCCGTTTTTCTATTGGGTTGGCAACTAGGCAGTGTCATAATTCTATGTTCATGAAACTTTTGATTTTTGCCAACAAGAAACTGAATTAAATTTGATTTTACATCATCAGGCAAAAAATCACTTAGTCGCCAACCCAATATGAAATACTGTCATCCCTCGTTTTGCATTGCGAAGTCTCTTCAGCCTGTTCAGGAATACTGAAGGTGATCCTAATGGCGCGTGTAATGCAACGATGGAGGACATTTTTCCAAGAATCTTACACGTTTAGGTATTCCACGATCGAGTTCCCGATTTTAACCCTTAGCACTCGAGTGGCGACGCTGAAGCACCGCTAGAAATTGCTGTGGCATTATTTCAAAGAAATTACAAAAAATATTACAAGATATTTGTTACATTACAAAATTGATATTTAATAGATTACGAAGCATTTAAATATTATATGTGGAAATCGGATCAGTTTCGTATGAATAAAACGAAAATATTCTAAGACGGAAGAAAAATTTAGTTTTCGAATGGAAGAAGCGCCGAGTGCAAAGGATCGATTGAAATCTTTTCGTGTCACATTGAGCATACAGCGTAATCGTTAAAACAGTCTTCCTACGTCGGTCTTTTAATTTTCTAACATTTCATTACGCGCGAGCTGTAATATCATCGTCGAACGATCTTTTTGTTTAACCAGCGAAATTGTTCGATGTCGTTATCGTCGCGCGCGTGCAGCAGCTTCGTCGGAGAAACGTTCGATGTTTGAAAACGGTTCGCGCGGCGGAAACCGCACGCACGCGACGCATTCGACGTGCAGATGCACGCGATCGGGAACAGTGGATTCGAACGGTTCGGTTGGCACGCGATGCGGCCACACCGGTTGCGTAATGTTGTGTCGAAAACGCGCGAACGGCGAAGCGGCCCGGTGGAAATCGCGAATTAAATCCGCCACGCGAGGTCGCGAGGTGTGCACCGAGGAATTATCCTCGGCAGAAAATCGAAAGGTCGAGGCTCATGCACGAAGAGCCCGAGAGCGTGGCACGTTTCCGAACGCGCTGACATTCCGTCAACCGGAATGCCCCTTCGAAACGCTATCGAGAGTTGGTATTTACTCGGATTAATTATCATACCGGCTGGTAAATCGGGCAACCGACGCGACGCACCCTGGAATGTACACTGCTGGCCAAGAGTTTCCAATCGCTCGCCAATTCGAACTGATACCACGATCTAACGTGATTTCTGCGAAAGCTCCGTCGAACGCTGTTGCTAACTTCCCACGCAGAGACAATTTTATTTCCTGTCTGACGGGTTTCGAAGATATAGAGTTTTCACCGTATTAGATTTTACAGACGGATTTTTATTATAAATTTGTAAAATCTGTAGTTTGTAAGTTTGCGCCCTCGTTTCTGGTTCTTCTCGAATATCGAAGCGATTCCAAACTGGTCTCACGTCCGGTGATTCGATCGCCAACGAATAAACTCTCACAATCAGATAAAGAATTATTATTAATTATTATAGAAATCCGATGATGTCACGCGAGAAGAAATAAAATAGGATTAAGATATACGTTAAGAGTTCTTCGCAGTTGGGTAGCGCGGAGAATGACTCCAACTTATCTTCCTGCAAGACACGCAGATGAAGATCAGTATACACCTTGGGAACAAACAGGAAGGGTATCCAATTATGCCGAATTATAATAAAAGATGTCGATTTCATAAGTAAAATGATCCTGGGTTACTACGGCCATTTTTAATAATTCTGATTCAGGACCACTGGTTTCCGCTCCGCTACTACTCGGGCTTGCCATTTTGACTCAATTAAAGAAGGCAGTGGGTAAACTATTTTTTCAATCCTCAATCCTGTCACCAAATTTTTTGTTACGTCCCAGGTGGGACGGATTATGATTTTTAGGGGATAGGACGAACCTACCTGCATTCACCGGCTACGGTTCGGGAAATTGAGGATTGTTTAAATAAGTTTGTACCCGTATTTTTTAAACAACAACAACATTACCGATTTATTCAAAATTAGGTTCTGAATCAGATATTTAAAGTTTGATTTTACAAATAGGGATTATATAGCGCATATACTAGAGGGCTTACAAGTATTTCGCTTTGTGAGATTAATGACAATAATGTTAGTTTCACCGAGTCGCTGATTTCTGAAGATCGCTCGCAAGTTGTAGTCGCCGCAGGTCGTGATAGTTACAAGTTGTGATCGTCGCAAGTCGTGGTAGTTGCGAGTTGTGATCGTCGCAATTTCAACATTGCACCACTTCGCGGGATTTACGCACGGAAAACTGAGTTAACGAACTGGATTTTTACGAGCAAATCACTGTGACCAACAACGCGACGTGTTTAGTATACGAACTTTCTACCGACTGAACTGATTTTGAGGAGTTGGTTCCCTTTTTATAAGGTGGACAGTCCTTTGTTTCTCAAAGGTGCTGGCTCAAGAGTTTGCATGTTTTAATCTTCTCGATGTCTCCTGACTAGTCAGCTGTGTGTCGCCAGGATTCTTTTACTTATGAAATCGACGTCTTTTCTTATAATTCGGTATAATTGAATACCCTTCCTGTTTGTTCCCAAGGTGTAATCTTCATCTGCGTGTCTTGCAGGAAGATAAGTTGGAGTCTTTTTCCGCGCTACCTAACTGCGTAGAATTCTTAACGTATATCTTAATCCTATTTTATTTCTCCTCGCGTGACATCATCGGATTTCTATAATAATTAATAATAATTCTTTATTTGAGAGTTTATTCATCGGCGGTCGAACCACCGGACGTGACACTGGTGGTTCCAGTTCGAATTCTCGTTAGGAGTCAGTTGCGCGGTTCTGGCGACTGACTCTTAGACGAAATCTGACTCTTAGAAAATGTCTTTCTCGGATACAATGTTGCATGTAGCTCGAGAGACGGCTCTTGAGCTTCGTCGTCTCACCGCAGCGGTGTGAGTAGTTCCACTGACTCCAAAACGTAAGCTTGGCACTGACTCGTAACGAGAATTTACTGTATAGTTCGCCTTTCGAAAGAAGGTAAACAAGACTTGTGTGTCCTTAGTTCTGTTACCCATGTGCGTACATATTTACGTGTATGCTGCGAGCTGATAATGATTGGATCGAAATGGACAACTTCTTTAAAAAAATATAACGTGACAAACACAATAAAAATTTCAAAGGGGTAGTTTGAATCTGGCCAGTGATCTCGTCAATTCTGCGCGCATTTGAAGCTTTGTTTGCGCCAAAACCGACTCGAAACCGTCGCTGTGTATCGACGGGCGATCGCGAGTGGTATTTTGCAAAGCAGAAAGGGTGCTCGTAAGAATTGACATGAGTATCAGTCGAGCGTCGTTGCGTACCCGTGCCGCGGCGAAGTCGAACAACACGGGTAAATCCTTTCGAATCGCATGCTCGCTTGCACGACTGCACTTTGTGCAACAACACTTTGCTGCAACCGTCCCCGCGGCCTTTGCCTGGTTCCCCTTCTTTTGTTCTCTCTCTCTCTCTCTCTCTCTCTCTCTCTCTCTCTCTCTCTCTCTCTCTCTACCGTGCCTCCTCACATCGGCGAGGCGAAGAATCGTAACGACCATTCTCGCGTGGGCGTCCTCACAACGATTTACGGATTCGCTTTTCCGGACCCCGAGCATCGCGGTCGAATAACAGATTAAGGCTGAAGTTATGGACGGACAAAGTTGCAGAGCCCAGTCGGACGGGTTCAACCTCCGGCTGGCGAATCTGAGAATTATGAATGGGCTCTGCCACCTGGAATTGCAAGTACGATACCAGTATCGCGACATCGATCGACTCTAATAATACCGTCGCACAGATTGGCACGGCGGATTTGCCCGAAATCGTGCACGTTATTAGCGGACTTCCGCTTCAAAAATAGGCGAGTCCAATTTCAAGCGTTTCTCACGATTTCGTAAAACCACTAAAAACAGAAATAAATTCCTATTTCAGTTTTGCATAAAGATCCATAGTCCAGTGTTTCCAATTATCAGATAAATTCTCTTTAACCTGTTGTATCAAGATTTAATTTCGATTTTTCGTAGGAAGATGCAACGTTTAATTTCACTCGAACGACGGAAAGCGAGTTCATTCCGGCGCTTGTAGGTTTATTACGTTTGTAATATGGAAAATTATGAATTGCGAAGGGCGGCTATCTTCGCTGAACCGAGAGCGGTAATGGGAGAATGTTATCGTCTGAATAGCAGCTAATTATGATTAATGGGAACCGGCTGCGCCGTCTAGGACGTGGTTAATCTACCTTTTGAATTCTTCGCCGGAATGTGAATACCTCGCGCGCCTGCATTACCGATAATCGAGCCTCTCGATGTTATTAAGAAGCCGATAACTCGATACCGCTAATGACCCAGTAGCTTCGACGTTGCCAGTGACCCGATAACTCAATTTTCTTAACAAACTAATCGCTGTTGGAGGCCTCGCAGCGGTCCAAGGTTTCCACTTGGACGCCACCGAAACGCATACGTTCTATCGGTGTCTTGTTAACGATCCTCGCTAGACCACTTCGTCATTCCCGTCTCGTTTCATAGCACCAGGTACAGATTTCGAACCAGTTTAGAATATTAATGACCGGAAGCCTCGCGAATTAAATTAAATCAAGCTCTGTCGATTAGGAAAAATAGTCACCGAGCAATCGCGAGACTGCTGTCTAATGCTTATTCACGTTTATCTTCTATTTGTGTGCAGGTAACACTGTCCAACAAAATCAACCTTTTTTCGAGTTTTGCAATACCTGTCGGGTAAGTGTGATTCTTATACACTTTGTCATTCTAAAACCAAATCTGAGAGCAGAATTGCTCCATCACGCAACGTTTTCGAAAAATTTTGGTTTTTGTAAAAATGCCAGATTTTGATACCAAATGACGTGTTACGGAAAAACTAAACACGTGAGAAACTTCAAATTCGAGTCAGGAGACAGAGGGAACTCTCCTCTACATATTCATATAGCCAATTATATTTTTATGTACTTCCTAATAGTTGTAAATGGTTGTTAAAGTTTGAAAATGTGCCGACGCGGGTACTTTGTACGCTCTATTTTTGTATTTATGTGAAAAATCCTTTATCCAGCAGGAATTTACTATACAGGAATCCATTCTACAGACATTTCTGGTAAAGAAACCATTCTCGAAAAGTATTTGGTTCCCTTAGTATACGAGAAGATTAAGAAAATAGTCATTGACAGCGTGTGCGCGACGCGTTCGCGACAGACGGCCATTGCAGACTTTTCTCGACTTGCCAGAGCCGTCGCTATGCGTAGTCGACGTTGGTACCACTCAAGTATGTCTTTGCTTACTATGCTTAATTACATACATTTCTTTTTTGTCTTTTTATTTGTTTCTGCCTTGCTTGATGCTTGTTCCTGGTATCCCGTTTTTCAATAATAAGTGTCCAACAGTAATCAGCAAGCATCGCATATAAGTCTTTTCCTTTGTAACGTTTTTCCACTGGTGAAATATTTTGATGAAAGACTAATGCTGGAATTGTATTCCTTGTTTTGATTTTAGAATAATTTCGTCATTCAATATAACAAAAACAGTCTGGCTGATTTATACACTTCACGACATTTTATCGATTTAATATGGAGCTATCTATGTCTTAATTATGTACTTAAATCAATACAAATAGTCCCATTTACATCGTGTTTGGACTTATTTTAATCGGAAGAATCTCGAATGTTCATTGGTATTACAATTATAAAGATAAGACAACGATTACCGAAAATAAAATTTTCTAGTCACCGCATTGCTGCGGTTAATTTTCTTTATTAAGCACTTCCACAATGAAATGTGAATATAACTCGTATTTTTATAATTTCGTGTAATAATTGACACCCAAAAAGACAAAAAATAAATCTATGTAATTAAGGGGGCCGGCAGGTCGACTGTGTGTAACAACACACATAAATGAAATCCATATACGTATATGAACTTGCAAAGGTCAAAATCTTGACAAATTGACGCTTCAATATTGCAATGAGCAGTTTAAAAATGGTCACTTGTGTTTCCTAAAAGTCCAATCTAGGTCTGTCCAGAGCCCAAATTGCGAATTTCTACCTGATCGTCGAGTAATTTGTAATATTCGGCAGAAATCTCGCTTTCTGAAGCAAGGATGACGTCACAAGATGGCTGCCCCAGAGAGATTCTCTTAATTTCGAGAGATTTAGTGTTCGTATCGAAAAAAAGGCTCTGGACAGACGTAGTAAAGACATGTACAAACACGGTCGTATGCATTTTTAATTGATTGCCTACTTATTTAAGACGTAAAATGTCTAGAAAAAAACCACAGCGTAACATAGCGAGACAGTCAAGGTCAAATGCCTGCCGGCCCCCTTAAGCATTGTAAGCAAAGACATACTTGAGTGGTACCAACGTCATAGCGACGGCCCTGGCGAGTCGAGAAAAGGCTTGCAATGGCCGTCTGGCGGGATCGCGTCGCGCACACGCTGTCAATGACTATTTTCTTAATCTTCTCGTATACTAAGGGAACCAAATACTTTTCGTGAATGGTTTCTTTAACAGAAATGTCTGTAGAATGCATTCCTGTATAGTAAATTCCTGCTGGATAAAGGATTTTTCACATAAATACAAAAATAGAGCGTACAAAGTACTCAAGTCGGCACATTTTCAAGCTTTAACAACCATTTACAACTATTAGGAAGTACATAAAAATATAATTGACTATATGAATATGTAGAGGAGAGTTCCCTCTATCTCCTGACTCAAATTTGAACTTTCTCGTGTGTTCAGTTTTTCCGTAACACGTCATTTTGTATCAAAATCCGGCATTTTTACAAAAACTAAAATTTTTCGAAAACGTTGCGTGATGGAGCAATTCTGCTTTCAGATTTGGTTTTAGGATGACACAGTGTATAAGAATCACCCAACAGGTATTGCAAAACGATTTTGGTGTTGGACAGTGTAATCAAGAAGAGTCGGATGCGAGTCAGTTCACGTTGGACGACTGACCGTTCAATTTTTGGGGAGCTAAGAAAAATTGTGTAGAGCAGTTTTCCAAAGATTTTCCGATCCCAGAGAGAAAGAGGGAGCAGGCAGCCTCGAGGCGAGCCGAGGCTACGATATTCGTTCGTGTTAGCAGCCTCGCTATAATCGAAGCCTACGCTGTGCGCGCGAACTGACGTCATCTTCCCGTTATTCCCACCTGTCAAACGTCGCCACAAGGAAATTTGGACGATCCGAGATCGCCCTTTATTTGGCGAAGCAAGTCCGAGTCCTCGTCATGCTGGCGCTACCTCTTGCACCGTACACTCTGCGAAAAAACTGTCGACACGCTTGGCTTTCTTCGAGCCGGCACATTGCTGCGATCCAAATCGTTTTATATTAAAAACCTTTGTGGTTTACCGTTCTAGAGGAGTACCGCTAAACGATTAAAACCGTAAATAAAAAACTAGGAGGACTGGAGATCGATCTGAAATTTTTATTGCCAGAATGGAGTTCAATTTTTTGGCGTTTCTAGTCGGCTTCGATAACGGAAGTTTTCCGAGAGAATTACGTTTTATGATTAGGGTCTTGCGAGTAGTGGACCCGGGCGAGTAAAATATCATATTACACAAGTGTACATGTTCCGCGGATCTAAGAGATGTTCAATTTTGTCGAAAATTGACTTGATTCGATTCATTTTACGGGAAATATGTCAGATTTCTTAGTCGGGTCCATAGGAAGTACGGTACGGTACGGTAATATGGCTGAAGTGTCCGGCAACTAGGGCAGGAAAACTGGTTAGCACAAATTTCTTACGTCCGGATTGAAATTTAGTTCATTTACCTTTCACGAAATTGTCCGGAAAAATTTGACGGTGCAGGAAAAAGGTTGGCAATCAATCGTTTATCACAAATAATAAATTACAGCAAAAAACTTCCAAGTCATCGGTGAATATCCGGTAACCCGTAACTTTACCTTATAGGATCTCGGAACTGTATTGTAATCTATTTATTGGCTCCCCGTCTCGCGTTACTCATTTTGTAATTAAGTAATAAGACAAACAAGTCCCGAGCAACGCCTAGTGCTCCGCAAGAATTAGTCACCGGCACTTGCTATAACCGTTTCGTCACTGGATATAACTGTTTACCTCCGGTCGAGAAAATCTCAAAATCCTTATCGGCTTTGCAATTTGCTTTTCAGAAAAATCGGAATTACTATGCTAAAGTCCCTCGGAGTCGGGGACTGCGCTCGTGTACGAAGACTGCGCGCGATTATACATCGACAATGATTGAAACGTAGCTGTTAATGCGGACACACGAGAGCTAGCTTCTATGATTGTTAATTAATTAACGCATCGCGATTACCTGGTAATTGCTGGTTAACGATTATCCACGGTAACGTGAGTCGGTTCTCGAATCAACCGATTTTAGTGGCCGTTCGACAATTCGCGATCAAATTACATTTCCCTCGATAAACAGGCTCGACACTGTCGAAGCATTATAACACCCAGGTATAATCTACACCGATACACACGAGGGTTCCGCGTTCCATGGGTAAAAGGGGTGATGTTGATTCATCGAATTTTGAGTTTAACACGTTCCCGTATGCACCTGTCCATGCTTTTCATCCTTGTCTCTGTTGCACCGGGAGTGGAAATTTGCGATTTAAAATACTGAGAGAATTATAGCTAATAATAAATTTTTGTTATCGGAGAACGCTGAATTTTGGTGTACCCCCTTTGTCCCATGGACATCGTAATAATATACAGTCCGGGTGCATATAAAATTTATGAATTTCCCAGCGACTGTATTTTCACTTTTCCCGACAATGATCAAAATTCGTGGGGCTGGTCTCTGTGGTATTATCGATCGCGGTGAAAGTTTTTCTGCGTGGATCCACGTGCGACCAAGACCTCGATCTCACCTCCGGCGAGTCCGGAGAAAGAGAAAGAGAAACTGAAACTTTCGATTCTTTTAAAGACGCTGCTCCTTCCAGCTCGTTATCACGATTAAAGGTTCGCGCGCGCGCGACTCGTGACTCGTGATTTCAGTGAAAAAACTGTAAACGATGGATCCGCGAGAAGCGAGCGAAGCGAAGAAACACCTTTGGATTTAATTTAATTAAATCCGTTAATCCGAATGATCGAGCGCGCTCGACGATCGCGATCGCTCGCACCTCTCCGGATCCATCTGTTTTCCTTTATTCGCTGGACCGATCCCCTATTGCGTCGTAATGGCATGCACATGACAGCACGTTAATTACACAGATGACTCACTTATCTATTAAATGAACAGGCATCCTGCTAAAAATGGTGGCGTCGACGGTATTTATAGATATGCCTAGTACAGAAGCTCCGTAATAAGAGCTGAGAGATGTACGTGTACCACGGATGGGAAAAGGATTCGACGGAATAATATTTTTTACAGCGAGACAAGTGGGGGGGGGGATATAGAGAAAGAGAGAAAGAGAACAGAAACTGCCTAGATTAATGCTGCAGTGCCTTATAAGCTCTGATTCTGGAGCTGGAAGCAGATTCGGAGAATACTCCGGAGAAATTAGCTGTGCGCGACACGCACCGGGTGTCCAAACAATCGCGGTGCACCACGGGACATCTAAAAGTGCGAAACCGTGGTCTTCGAAGTGCGAAGTTTCGTTTCGGGGAAAGTCGAATTCGAAAGAAATTGAATTCGTTTGACGCGTACTCGATCGTTTAAATAAAATCGACCGATTCCGGTCCACGATCGTTCTCTCTCTCTCTCTCTCTCTCTCTCTCTCTCTCTCTCTCTCTCTCTCTCCAATTACGAATGCTCGAGTATCAAACGAACAATAATTCCGAGAGGAAGTTGTTGTTTGACACTGGCTCGCCGGTTACTCGGTGCCACCCCGTATTTTCATTTCGACAAGAAAGCCTCGGATAAAAGGCATCTCCGTGTACACGCCGCGAAAAACCCGGGGAAAACAAGAGGACGCTCGTCCGCGGTGCATCCCCGACGGGACACAGGAACCATCGTCTCCCTCCTCGGAACGGGCAAATGTAATAAACCGAAAGTAGAACGGAACACGGACCGTGAATAATATAATTGGCTTCGATGGCCATCTCTGCGGTTTGCTGGCGCGTCGCGTCGCGAAGCGTAAACGGGCAACGCGGACGCTCAAGATTATGCTAAAAGGCTGCGTTTCGTAAAAAATTGATGCACGCGTTGACACAGTTTCGCGTGAACACCGGAAAACGGAATTTTTCGCGTGCGAGAGAGAGAGAGAGAGAGAGAGAGAGAGAGAGAGAGAGAGAGAGAGAGATTGCACGATGTGGACTCGGACGGAGAAATGTTTAAAAAATATCGCACGGAACGACGCGTGGAAATTCGCGCACGGCGACCGAGTTGTCGTCGAGACCGCTCACTTCAGAAGTCGTCGGTCGCGAACGCGATAATTAAAGAAGAAATGATGTCGCGCGGACATGTGACGAATGTTTCTTCTCTAGCTTGAATTGGACAAAATGTTAATGTCGAGTTAAAATCAAGTTGAAGCCTCTTTAACGGATCCTTCAACAACAACATCAATTTCAATCTTGAACCAGCGAGTCGCCCCTAGTAACTCCATCTAATAATTTCCTTTGGCATTATAATGTCAAAGAAGATTGTTAAGCTTTTCTCTGGGTACAGTACAGTTATTGAAAATCTTCTGAATGCGTTCAAATCTAGTTGTAGTAGACAGAAATAACGTATCGCGAAGGTTTAAAAGGTTCATAAAACGCCGCCGGAAAATATAGAAAATTGCGACTGTACAGTGAATACTACAAGGTAATAATAAATATACGAGAACGAGCAGTTGAAGAGCATTTTCTGGCAGACGATGTGCTTGTATTACTCTGATTAGCGAGTAAACTACATTGCTAGACCCTACGAATCGATCATCGCTGGCTGTCTCTTGTAGTCTCGGATGAAATCGACGTTTCGTGCGAAGTATAAAGCCGTTGAAACGCGGACCCGAATCGACTCACCCGGCTCGAACACGTTGTCCTGATTCCGTTTGTAGATGGTCGGCTTCGCGTGCACGATCGCGATCGTCGCGAGGAACAGGACTAGCAGGATCCTCGCGAATCGAGACATCGTTCGGCAGTGGACAAATCGGTTCGCGGATCGTTTTCACAGGGGACACGAGACCGCTCGGAGGAGGATACGCTTCGCGACAGCGGTTGTCTTGACGATGTTTGGACTGGCACTACGCGCAGTTAAGACCAAAGAGGTGAAAACACTTGCCACGAGTGGGGAAAGCCGCGGATAAACAACGGATTTGCCGCTCTCCGCCGCCTCGGACCTTCGGATATCCAGCGCGGACGCGCGAGACCCGATCGAGAAACGTCCCCGACTTTTGCAAATTTTCCCTTCATCTTCCAGCCCTGAATTTTATCCTGCTCAACTCTGACCCTCGTAAAAATCCTCGCAGAAGATCGTGCAATCTTTTACTGCCACCTGTTATGCAATACCCGACCATCCTGTTCCCACTACTTCGCTTCAAGTTTCTCTTTTCGAAACACCGAGAGACGGTCTTGCAGATTTTTCAGTTGGCTGCCATGCCAAAAATCATTCAGGAGAGATTTTCGGAGGTACTTTCTCCGGGCGGCGGTATGTCCTTTTAATTGCTCTGGTTGGAATAGATATCGACTCGGATTATCAAATATAAAATAACCGGGGCAGGCAAAAGAGACGCTTGTGCTTCGTGATTGCGGAAAAATCGTTCGCTTTAGACTCGTTTTCGTGTTTAAGTCTTCTGTAATGTAAATTGCAAGGAAAGTTGACACCAAGTGAACCCGTTTTAATTCGGACGGAGTATATAGGTGATGTAAAAAAAAAACAACCAAGTCAGCTTCTTCTTTCAAAAACTATTAGTCGCGGAGGAAGAATTGTAAATTTACGACGTTCCTCGTGCTTCCCAGCGGCAAATTTCCCACGTGAACGGATTTTTCAAGAATTTATTGGTTAGTTTGCTTAACAAATTCGATCGTCGCCCAAGGGACCACCCCAAGCGCCGCATAAAACGTTTGCAAACGAGGATTTCTTTCGAGGGAGCATCTTGCTCACTTTTTTTGCCCAATAAAGGGACTATCGAGAGTAAGGTGAATCATGTGAACGAACACGAAGACACGCCTACGATACACCGACGCGTCGCGAGGCGAGCACGAGCAGGATTGCGAGGCGAAGGATTCTATTAATCATTGCCGGTGTTCGTCATTTCGCGATCCGCGTCGCGGATTCTTGGCTAACGACCGCGAAACACGAGCAAAACGCGGTATCCCGAAGTAAACCCGATCCTCCTCTCTTCGCCTTCTGCTCTCCTCTTTGGTAGCGCCTCTTCTCAAATAAAAGGACAATTAAAAAAGACAAATAAAAAGATATGCAATTGCTCTGCAACGGCTTACTCAGCTGCGGAAATATTGCAGCCACAGATTAATAATGGGAATCCGGTTTTGGTAATCTCGTCGGTTGCTCTCTCGGTTATCAGTGAGCTGCGGATCTTCGTGCGAAGTAAAAATTGTCTACATCGATTGTAAGACGATCGTAAGACCTTCAATTCTATGAATCATTGCACTTTTCCTATGAACGCATAAAATCCGCAGTGTAGTTATCGGAATTTCTTTTCCGAGTTTCCCGA
>CM052132.1:16011365-16058774 GCA_028454255.1 Halictus ligatus | reverse complement strand
GTGTGTGGAAGCATAGAGGAGATTTCAAGGTCAACTCTATTTTTTTTTAATGGAATGCTATGTTTCGTTATCACGATGTGATAGCCTAATTCAATGATATCATTGAAGGCCATGCAAGGTCAAATATGATAGTAAAATAAACTTTATTACCTTACAGGAGATGCTCGAATTGGTGACCGTTTGCGTCAATGCAAAGTTGCAATCTTCGTATCCCTGCATCGCGTGCATGTCTTATCGTTTCTGAACTTGTATATATACATATATATATATATATATATATATATATATATCGCTTCCTGTTATTTTCTTTTCTATTACTGTCATATATGGATTTACTTCTAATAAATATCTATTGTAAGTACAGTTATGTGTGCTTTATTAATTTTATTTAAAAAAAAATTCTTCGGCGTTAATGGGTTAATAAAGCGCATACGTTTTCCATAGCAAGACTCGCTTGTTATGGTGATGCCTAAAATCCGAGGGCGCCCAGGTAACACTCGGCAAAAGAGAAAGAAGGCAACAAGGAGCAACAAAAAGTTGCTCGACGTTGCTTCGGTGTGGACATAGCTTAACGAGGCTGGAAACAACAACGCCCGGAAATTCTTCCGAAATTTCCCAGACCGTTTTCCGTTTCACGGTCTCGTGCTTCCCCGCGGAAACGCGTAAAATCCACAGTCTACTCTCCGCGCTTGTTGACGCGGCGGAATCGCATTAATTAAGAGCAGACGGCTGTTGAGCGGCTAATCAGGAATTGATAAATGGCGGGCGGTGGTTCAGCGGTAAACAGGTGAGAGACAGGCCGTGTAGTCGAGGGTCTTTCCGGCGGATCATTAAGGAAAACAACCGAACCCTTAGAGGCGCTAATGCCGAGCGACGAGCGAGTTTGCCGAGTAGGCTCGTAGCCGCTGATAACGCACGTTACGAGCATCTTCCTGCTACGTTACCCGCGGCGTTGATAACGGCCCCGAAAGGTTGCGGGCCTTATCGTCCATGAGCCTCCTGAATCAGAACGAGACCGTGGATTTTATGCGTCGGAAGATCGCTCGAAGGAATCTCGCCCGTTAGGAAGCTCACCCCCAAGCACCTAAACCTATCTATTACACACTGAACCAAATTCTAAAAGAATTACACTTTTCCTTCCCCAAAATATACCAAAAAAAAATCCACACCCCCCCCCCCCCCCCTTGGATAAAAATGAAGTATGAAACTAATATGAGCTTCGAACAATACTCTAAAGATTTGACAGATGCTACGGTATTTCAATCACTGCATTCAGAGATTGTAAATAGTGACCCATCAGCAATTAATATATACACGGATGGCTCTAAAACAAACAATGGTACAGGATGTTTCGTAGTAAGCCCGACTGTAACAAATTTTTATCGACTAAATAACATCTGCTCAGTTTTCGGTAGCGAGATCCTAGCTCTATCTAAAGAACTAGAAGTAATAAAAAGGTACACTGGGAATAGATTCACAATTTTTACAGACTCAAAGAGTGCTACTGTGGCCATTGAAGATTTGGATACAACTGATGAATGTATACAGGAAATACAAGAAAGTTATAACTCGGCGGTTGAACCCGGCAAATCTGTTACTCTTTGCTGGATTCCATCGCATATGGGTATACAAGGTAATGAGAACGCTGATAGAGCAGCCAAATTAGCAGTATGCAACACAAAAATGAAACAAATCACCCATTATACCAGACTAAAAGATTTCAAAAACCACCTAAATAAAATGTTTAGGAAACAGGTATTTGACAAAATTAAAAGGAACTATATACAAAAATATCATAATGGAGGAGTGGATTTTGAATGGAATAAATTTCCAAGTCCGGTAGATCGTCCAACTGAAACTTCAATCTCTAGAATCAGAATTGGGCACTCAGAAATAACACATTCATTTTTGTTAAATAAGAGGGAAAACACGATCTGCTATATATGTAAAGTACCAGTTAGCATAAATCATCTTATAATAGAATGCAAAAAATATGAGAATGAAAGGAAAAATGCTAAGTTGCCTAGATCCTTACCTACTCTGTTAAGTTCTAAGGAGTATATCTCCGGTCTTGCTAAGTATATCAAGGATACAAATATGCATAATATATTGTAAGAAAATGTACCGTGTTGCTAATGACCTTTGATGTTGAAGCAACATTAAACAAATAAATAAAAAAAAATTTTACCAAAAAAACAACAGCGAGTTGTGGCTAGCAGTTCGACGATAAGCTTAACACGGACTTTCCGTAGCGGACCAATCGCGAGAGAACGGCAGCGCGTATTTTTCATGTGTAAACCAATTTGCCGGAGAATTTTTGGACTCCCTGGACGCGGAGGAAAAGGGCTAGAGGGTTTCGAAGGAGGGCCCCCCAGGGTGGTTAATTCGAGCAGAAACCGCGGCGGACCTCGTAGATTCGGCGTACAACGGTGTAGTTGAAAGTTTCGACGAGCGAAAGATGATTGCGACGATAAAGTTGGCCGCGTCCGAGCCACCGGGTCGCGCTCCTCCGTATGCTGCTCGTAAATAGGAGCCAGATTGAACGCGTTCCTCTCGTTCGAACACAAAGGGATCCCTCGCTCGGTACGATTTTCGCGTGTGCATCCACGGGTGACGCGTTGCATCATTTGTACGCTGATGTACTTAATGAATCACTCGCGTCCCGTTCACGCCGATCGATCCCGCTCTCTGTCGGAGATTCGTGCCGGGGGAACCTGCCTCCAGCAAGCAAAATGTTTTCGTTGGAAATGTCCGAGACATTTATATTTTTCCGAATCGAATTGAATCACAGTTGACCTTCGATTCTGGAAAAATGTATAGAAACAGTGGATATTTCAATCAATTTATACGTTTGTGCAGGAAAACTTGCGACCAATTGATCGGAATAATGCACGAGGGTTGAAAGGAATTATAAAATGATGGAAATCGCAGCTGCGACCCCGAAGATGTTAATAAGATGACGACATTCCGCAGACTCCAAGCGGCACAAAGTTGCGAGAATGAAACGAGTTCCCTCCGAAACTTTTACTTTCAGGAATTTTTCTTCATTCGTTCCCTCATCGGAACTTATAATGTGCGAACGCTTCTGTAAGGAAAGTTCTACGGGCCGCGTTTCAAATAGAACCTATTAAAAAGTTCCAGGACTGGCTCGATCCCGGGTTCTCAGACATTTTATTGTATTTTCATCGGCTATCCGATATTTTTCTCTCGAGATCACGAACGAAGAGGATTCCTGTTCGACGAGCGGCGCACGGAAGTTGGCGGATAGTCTGCACTCGGAACATCCGGTTCGTCGGAGAGCGTTGACACCTCGATCGAACGGCATGTGAACGCGAATCGTCGCGACAAAGTTTCCACCGGTCCCTTCCAGCAGATTGCTTCGCCCGAGGTGCGATTTCGCTATCGAACTCGAGGGATCGTCTAGTAATCGTCCGGCCACGGCGGCACGTTAAAAACTGTAGCGCGGAGACGATCGTTTTCATCCTTGATTTGATACGCCGGTGAATCAATCCGTTCCCCTGTAATCACAAAATAATAGAGTAGGAGGAAGTTTCTTCTTTTACGAAATCGCGAAGGACGAAGAAAATATTGAAATATTTAGAGGAAATTGCAGGAGAAGGGTGCAACGGTGTTCCGGGACGCGGAGGGCAATTTGATTCGCGGCCAAGGAAGACGGGACGAAACGCAGCGCGCGATTTTCAATGGTTTCGAACTTTTTTCATTTGAACGGCTCCGCGGAGCGTGTAGCGCGTACCGCGTATCGCGTAAGAGCAGTTGCGGCTGTATTTTATGACTCAGAGACCGTCCAAGTTCATGCGAAACTTTCTAAGTGGGGATGGTAATACGTAAAAGGGAGGCGTGAAGTGTTAACACAGGCCAGAACAGCAGCAGACACTTGACGCACCCCTCATCCTCATTCTCCGGCAGGCTTCTTTTGCCTTCTTCCCCCCCCCCCCCCTATCCTCTCCCTTTCTTCCCCGTCTTCGGCGACCTCCTCTCTCCCGATTCTCCAACCACCCCGGGCTTCCCCGTTTCGCCCCGAGCAGCCCTTCGCCGCCCTCTTTTTTACCTAGCTACCCGCTTTGACGCTTCTTTCTCATCGGCTTTTTGCTTGTCCATCTATTTCTCCCCAGCTCCGGCTTTCTCTGTCTCTCTCTCTCTCTCTCTCTCTCTCTCTCCCTCTCCCTCTCCCTCTCTCTCTGTTACGCGTTCCTCAAACTGCCGTTACTTTACATTTTCCCTAATATTTCTTTTTCGGGAGCAAACGAGGTTTTTGCCAAAGGTTACCCCCGCCCACGCCTCGCGCCACCTTTCTCTACTCGAAGAATTTTTACCCGCGCAAGACGAGAGAGCAGCTAGACATTCACGGTCCGCGTGCTACAATGATTTTGCACCTTTCAGACCCGGAAAAAGGATGCTACTGCTTCTTGTCCCATTCGGACCGGCGCACAGTGGTCCGGATCGGAAAAATAAGTGACATTTAGTCCAAAAACGAACTTTCCCGTATCGATATCTAATCAACGAAAATTATTTCTTAAATGTCCATGGACCTCGAAAATGAAAAAATTAGTATTAGCATTTTAATCGATATTACGGTTGTAATAAACATTGAAACTTGGACGTTTTAAGGACAGCATTTTTCGCCACAAAAATTGTTTCTCTTTAATGAGATATCCTGACGCTCCTATTTCATATTTTCACGTATTCTATTAAAGAAATAATGTTGCATATAGCAGGAAAAATTTGAGAAATTTTCTACATTAATAGAGCATATTTTTTTAATTCCACAATATTCCGCTTTAAAACCAATTACAATATTTACAGTACATCTCCTTTTATATAATCACACAAGAATTAGTTCCCCCCTCGTCCACTTCACAAATTATTGATATCTAACGATGTCAATGTTCAATCCGTCCATATAGTTTTATGTATACTTCTGTGTAGCTGCGGTCCGAATCCATCGCCCTACTTTGCAATGCTTTGTATGCAATGTTTACGTTACGCTACTCATTCAACTGTCACAATATATTCGACGTGTTTTTAGCATTCAGTTGAAAGAGAATCGTCTAAGCGTGCATAGTGAGATATTAGAAGCAATTTTTTTGTATTACAGTTATTTTTATGTTATTATACAAAGAGCACTATTACCAATTGGGCAGCTTTCTGAGGAAGCTCAAGAAGTCCGACATAAAGATTTTAAAGCAATTAGATATAAAAATACCAGAAAATGTTCTCGAACTTTAACAAATAGAGATACACTGCTTAGACTACTCCTAACGTCCGATCCTTCTATATCTAATATACGGATAAAATTACGTACAAAGAAAATTAGAAATTTAGATGAAGAAGCTAAAGAGTTAATAATTACGTAACGTAAAGTATGTAATAACAAACACATAGTGAATATTAATAAAATAATTTTTTGATTTTTTTTCACCCATTTGTAACATAATAATAATATATTATTGAGCCCAAATCTCTTACGGTTCAGAAGTTATATTCAAATGTCACCAAATTTTTTTGCCGCGTTAATGATTAGGCCTGCGAGATTTTGCTACCTTCAATAGGTGGCCAGTGAAGATACAGTGTGTCAGGTCGGTGCAAAAGTTCCCAAATTTCGTATTACAATAAACAAGAAATCCGGCAAGAATGTTTGCACCGACTCAATATGTTGCCGACGGAGAGAAGTTTTTCTGTTCTTTAGATTTCTATGAAACTCTCTTGTGGAACAGGGGCTCGAGAAAAATGCCTAGAGAGAATAAACGGGTCGCTCTATAATTTTCGGTATGCAAGCGCGAGTAATGGAGCTTGCGTTCGTCAGCGGAGGGTTAAATGGGGGACGACGGCGATGGCATAACCGCAGACTGCGAGAAGCGCAATGGCCCGAGATGCTAATCTTGCCAACGGGAACTCGAATTTCGAGAAAACATGCAGGAAGTAATTCCGCGAGTCTGGGTCCTTGTTCCAAGCGCTCAGAACAGCAATTTAGAACGACAAAAGTTGTGACTTTTCTCTTTGAAATGAGCTGAGGTAGACTTTCGTCCGATCTTTTTTTTTTTGCGAAGTTACAACGGATTAAATTTTCACAATTTCCAATCCTTCGATTTCGACATCCCTCTAAAAGTGTCATAAAACGACAGAAAAATATGGTAGATCAACTTTTTTGGCGCCATTGTACGGAGAAGACTACCCCTTTACGTTTATGCTCGTTTTACTAACGGAAGAAATTGTTTAACGTCCGTAGAGACGGTGGAATTTACAAAATTTTCGAGGTGAAAACGTAACTTCCCTTTCCCACCTGCTACGTAACGTCGAGCAGAGCGGCCAGGGGCGTGTAAAACGACCGGGATAAGGGAGAGAAAGCAGAAGAAGAAGGAGAAGAAGAAGGGCGGCTGGTGCTCCGGACCGGGGGAGAGGCGGGCGGATGCGAGATACCGGAATGTAGAACGTACTAAATTACTTTCATCTCGAGTGCTCGTGTTTTTCTTCCGTACGTTCGCGGCTTGTTACGCCCGCACGCCTCTAATTATCGAGTTATTATAAAACGAGCGTAACTGCGACAGAATTACGGGCGCGCGCGCAGCTGAAAATTATCGGGAAAACCGCGCCGCCACAGTGGTGTCAAGGCGGCAAAAAATCCACTTTATAAATTTTCGATTTTTATAAAAAAGATTGTTTTTGTATAACCTAATAGTACGTGCATGATGTGCCAAAGTCAAATTTTTGAAAAAATTTTTTTTTACGGAGATATACTCATGGTAAATAACCCTTTCCGCGCTCCTGGAAATTCATCAGTTTTCAGTGCGATAGTTAATTACTCCGCCTATAATTGGATACTTAGAGGTCTACAAATCGTATGGGTTATTGCAAATGGCTTCAACTATTAACTGGCAAAAAATTTTCCAAAAAAAGTTGTTTAACATTAAGTAATATGGACTAACCTGAAGCCCCTTTGCGTTACGCTCATTTTTTATTTACGGCGGAATACAAAAAATCCTTTGAATAGCTTCGATCTGGAACTAATCGTTTTGGCAAGTTATAATATTGATCTACCTTTGTGCAACATTTCATCAGATACTTCGAGATGCTTTCGCCGCAATTGAAGTTTAAATATCAACTTTCGGAATGTCCAAGAATGAAGCGCACGGAAGTCACGATTATTGGATGTTTCAAAATGTGGCATTCATACATATAAAAATATATTTAATAACAATTTTTTATGTTCAATAAACAAAGTTTTCCTTCACTGGACCACTGTCGCAAAAATGCAACAGGTATTTTTTGGTAGTGCTCCAATGAACGGTATAAAAATAATTTATGAAAGATAAAAAAAATGTTATTAAATATTTTTTTATACATAAAAAATTAATAAACCATATGCACTTCACATTTTTCTTGATTAATCAGAAATATTCCTAAAAATTTTCACCTGAAACATCAAATAATCGTGACTTCCGTGCGATTCACTTTTAGAAATTCTGAAAGTTGATATTTAAACTTAAATTGTGGCGAAAGGGTCTCGAAGGGTCTCATGATTTCTTGCACAAAGTTTGATCAATATTACATCTTGCCAAAACGATTAGTTCGAGACCAAAATCTATTAAAGGATTTGTTGTATGCTTTCATAAATAAAAAATGGGCAGAAAACAGATACTATCGATTAGCCCATATTACTTAATGTTAACAACTTTATACAAAAATTTTGTTGCCAAATAAGCGTTGTACCCGTGGCAATCTATTCACAAATTTTCAAACAAATTCGTTGGATAGTTCCGTTTTTACAGATTCTTTGCCGCTTTTTGGCCATTTGACACCACTGCGCGCCGCTCCGAAACCGCGTTTTCGACGATTTTTCGCCGATACGTCGTGTCCGCGGGATAAAACTAATTGTCGTAGGGCGGGGCTCCTTTGGTTCGAATAAAAATAAAACGCTGGGAACGCCTCTCTAGTTCCACGGCGCCGTTACGAAAAAAAAAACTTATCTCGCTCCTTACTTTTTAACTTAACGAGCCCGCGGAGGGATTAAACGTCGGCGAGTTTCTCTCGCTAATCCGCCTCGGCCCGCCTCCCTTCGCAACGCCGCCGCTTCCACTCCCTTTGACTCGCCTCCCGTGAAACAAATTGCGATTGAATTTATCTGGAAAAATTACGCGCCAGCTCGGGAAACGTTCAAAGAAACCCACAGCGCGTCGCCGCTGAAACATTGACGCATAAGTCTTCGCCAGCGCGGCGATATTGCCGGCCGAGTTTCATTGTACTCTGTAGCAACGTTATTTCTAACTCTTCCGAGCCGAAGACAATATTTCTCCACCAGGATCAAACGGACATTTAGAGCGTAAAATAGCGCAGCAGTCTGTGTCTTTGCTATTCCGTTTCCTTGCGCTTACAAATCCGCTAATTTCCAGCAGTTTGCATCGGGTTCGAAACTCAGAACCCTCGAATTCGGAACTTCGGCCCGAGTAAACTTCTCGAAGGGTTCAGCCGGTCGAGACGAATTATCTTGTCTGCCGGGAGATACGGCCGCGACAAAGGAGCTCATATTTCGTTAAGATCCGCCGACTCCGGCGAAAGTTTTTCAAGTGGTTCGACGGCTCTGCGGGATTCAATTAAATTTCCGACCAGGGAAGTGTCCAGGCGGCGATAGTCGGCTGATAGCGAGCGATCGTTGTACCAGAGCGGAATCACGCCAGCGTAATTTATCTGTAAACTCGAACTTGCTACTTAAAGGAACCGGCCGCGTGTACCGTGTAGCATGTCCCGTGGGAGCAGGCCAACGCGGCAGGACCCTCGTGATTTACCACGCTCCCGGGTCCATGTGCGGAATACACATTTAATAGAGATCGCATTTACAGCTGCATAAATCACGACGCGCCCGGACGCCCGCCCTCGGTGCCCAACGCGATGCATACGAACCGTTCGAATTGAATTTTTTTTACTGGACCGATCGCGCGATCTTTATTTTATCGGGGCGAACCTTTTGTCTGCCCTCTATATTAATTACTAGACTGCGGATCCAAATAGAAATGAATACTTTCGCATTTTTATATATTTTTAATCTGTCTACTGCTTTCAATCGCACCTATTCATTTTTCTCATAGACGCATCGGTTCCAGTGAAGCCCTTAGTTTATGTCACGCGTTTTGAGCGATTATCACGTATACTCAGTCTCTACAGAGTTGCAAACGAAGGACTGAATTATTTAAGCAGCGCGAAGTCGGTACTGATCTTTCTATTTTTCCATGGTCGAGACTTCGATGTAGGGATTCCTGAAGAGCTCTCTGAAGGGTTCAATGTGACGCGGTAAAATTTTGTTCCCGGATTTGTTTCTTCAAGGCATTCGAGCGGGTTGTTTAAAGAGTATGGGAGACGCCGGTGGAGGTTGAGGCCGCAGGAACCGAGGAGCGAGAGCAGGAGTGGTAGCAGAAGGTAGCCAGAAGGCTTTGATTCGAATCTTGGCCAGTCTGGTTTCTCGGGAGGGGCGCGAGGGAAATTTTCGAGAATCGAATCGGGTGGAACAGCGTCTCGTCGAGCGGTTGACAAGCGTTGGAGAAACAGGAGAGGAGAGTGGAGAGCTAGGAGAGGGAGAGAAAGAGAAAGAGAGAGAGGGAGAGAGAGAGAAAGATAGAGGGAGCGAAGAAGAAAGGTGGTTCGCGCGCGATAGCTCTAACACTAGCGAGAGAACGGAGACCTCGGGGATATCCTAATATTTTAACCACTGGCGAGGAATGAAAGGACCCGGGTGAGCATGAAAAGGGAAAAAGGGGTGCGCGAATCATCCCTGCGTACCCTTAAACCCTACTGGATGGGGTGGAACCTGCAAGGTGGGTGGAACTGTATACCCGTTGCGGTACCCCGAGGGAAGTACTTGCAATTAACGCGGTAAGACTCGGCTCTTGCAAGGGGTAGTACACACCCTCCTTACGCCACCCTACGTTCCTCTCTGCGCGGTCTCTCTCTCTCTCTCTCTCCCTCTCTCTCTCGCTTTCGATTCTCCGTCATCGTTTCTGTACTGCTCTCTCCTTCCGTCTCTCGTTAGCGGCGCGGTTTCTCTGTCGAATCGTCCCCTCGCGAGCCCTTCGAGCGCTCATAGGGGACGCCAGAATGGCTGTGTTCGGTTATTTGTCAGGGATACGCGTAATCGCGCGCGCACGCGTCCTGCCGCTCTCCGGGAAATCTGGAAATTCGCGATTCGAGGCTTTCACGGCTACGCATTATACGGTTCTCACTGTGTCCCCTTTTCGCGCCTTTCCCAGCGTTTCGCAAGCAGCGCAACGTTGCGGTTTCGTGCTGTCATCGGCTGAAAAGAACACTTTTCAATTGGTCGGCCGAACGATTAAAAGAGTTGAAATGCATTATCGAACGGGCTCCTTTTTCGATCGGCGAGCGATCAACCGGAACGCAGGCTGGCTGGCTCCTATACTCTGTATTAGTCAAAGGGTCACAGTACTTTCTAATGGCTCGCGTTAGAAAAGTTAGTAAATGAATGTTGATCAGATACATTTATTCGCACGAACAATTTCTCACGCTGTTGTCTGATAAAAGCAGAATACCGCGGTCAGTCTCTAAATTCGAACGATGGTATTGACGACGGGATAAGGCCTCTCGATATCGATTTTTGGGTAATTGCGCAACTCGGGGGAGAAACAGAGAGAGAGAGAGAGAGAGAGAGAGAGAGAGACGCATTGAAACGTGGCAGGACGGGCAACGTTCGCGAGAATCAACCGGCAGTGGACAATCAAATACCATCGACGACCTCGCCGGTCGCTGTAGGGATGAAATAGAGTCGGTGGGACAGGCCGTTGTCGCGTTTCACGGGACACGGGCTCGAATCGCGATAGAACCGTCGCCGAATATCAACGGGCGACCGCTAATTGCGAGGAATTCGTCGATATTCCGGGAGCCGGTTCCGTTCTTTCGTTGGGATCTAACGGCCGCGAACGGTCGCCGCCTGTGCACGAATAGCCGCGGCGCGGTTCTATCGATCCACGGATTGCCTGTCGATTATACGCAGCGAATTAACAATTGGTCCCGTGGTCACGGTCGAGATAAAGCTGTTTGTTGCTCCCGTTCCGACGATCAAAGTAATCGCGGCGAGGCAACGACGCGACGTGCCTCTGTCAGCGCAAAGTAGCAAACTGGAAGGCAACGGGCGCGCGTACACGTAACGGTGTCGGTCGATAACAATCGCGCAAGCATACTGCGAGACTCCGGGCGAATTTTCATTTACGTAAGCCGCGCTGTTCTTTATTCTCCCCTGTTCTTCGACTGCCTTTTCCAAAGCCGGTCCCGATCGAACGTTCGTACAGCAGGGACGGTGTGTGCGTTATCGAAACGTATACTCGTCCCGATGGACGTTCGAGTCCGTCGAATAGGCCGATCGGATTGCCGGCCCGGAATCCGAGCTCCGAGCAATCGTGCCGCGCCGTCTAGCTCATCGACGGGTTCCTCCTCCACCTTCTCCGCGAGTCTCTGATATTTCCAAACGGCTTCCGTTCGTAAACGTCCGAAGATGCTGACGTTGACGGTCCGCGACGCCGTCTCCTCGCATCTCTCGGATTAATGAAAGGGAGTGGCGCGCGACAGCACGTGATTTTCGCGGGCCCGATGAATGTGGAGCTGTTTCGACCGGCATGCGGCGTGGCACGTTCCGAGGGACGACAGCGAACGCAATGGAAGTCTTTATTTCCGCGTATTTTAGCCTAACCGGATTCCACGGACGGCAAACGAATCGCGTCGATTCCTCAGATCTCGGCCAGATCGAGCGTGCTAGTTCCGTTACCCAATAGACTGCTTTGCTCGTGAAACGTGCGAATATCGATCGCTATCGCGTTCGGCCGAGCTTGTAATAACGCCGCTCGATCTCGCTGTGAAATCCTACCGACCGAGGAATAACGTATTCCAAACGAGCGCTTGCGTACATTCCAAACCCTCGGGACTCGACGGAAAGAGAACTATTAGACTCGCGGATCTTTAGGCAACGTCAATATTTTAAAAATTTGTCCCCTCCGCTCTTTTCGCTTCGTTCAGATTTGATGCAAGACATGTTCTAGATTTTTCTATATTCTAGATTTTTTCGTGTTCTGTTAAACGAAATATCCGAGTTACTCTGAACAGAATCACGATGTCCTCTCATACGGGACGATTAATTCTCGTATACGTAACATAATACTGTGAATTCTCGTTAGGAGTCAGTTGCGCGGTTGTGGCGACTGACTCTTAGACGAAATCCGAGGTTCCCGCCGAGCGTCGCATTTGAAATACACAGGGCATGCTGGAAACCTAAGAGTCACATCCGTCTGTAAGTCATAAGTCACGACTAGTAACATTACTACTGTTAAGTAGTAAATTACTAATTAACTAGTAAATTTCTGTCAAGTAAACCGAACGTGAGATATAAACACGGTTGGCTGCAAAAGCCAGGACACTCGACGAGACGCGACGGTCCCAAACTTATTATGTGTCATCGGACACCACTTCGATACCTCCGTGAGCGAGCCTCTTGACAGGGCAATATACAAATATCTCGTTTTCCAGACCATCTTTCTCATATCCTTCGCACCCAATTCATTATACAATCTAAACACAGTTCCACCAAAGCGCATCCCTACTCCGACGACCAAAATGCACCACCCACTCACCAATTATTGTAGAAATCCCATATAGCCACCCCAGTAGTAGTCACCCCATATAGTTAAGAACAGCCAATAGAAGAAGAGTCAGAGTTAACATTATACACGACACGACACCGAACACCAGAACACAAAATTCGCTCGCATCGAAAAAACGTCCATAGATCTCGAAAGGTTCTCGAACCAGACACAACACGCACTAGAACACAAAAATCGCCCGCAAACACGTCTATCTATCTTGATTCGAACCTAAACCTTGTACAGTGTTACGTTAGAAATATGGACCGTTTATTTTGAAAGTGGTGTAAGTCCATTTTTGAGAAAAATGAGATATCACATAATTCATGCTTAATTTAATGTAACATTTTTTATATATAACTGGTCCGTGTTTAATTTCTCAAAAAAATCCCATGTTTTGTACAACTTAAAATCGGTCGGCAAATGAAATTCCATAATCATCGATTATGAAAGTGGTGTAAGTCCAATTGACAGAGGTAGGTGGCATAGTTTGATTTACAAAAACCGTTAGCTTACCCGAAATTGTCTGTCTCAATCGCATATTACAAGCGAAATATGTACGTCTTAAACGAGGGTTCTCACAATCTCCACGATAATAAAGTTAATATGTATGTGTGGGACGAAATCATTGCTTCTAGAGGATCGCAAGAGGTAGCTTCTTGCTGTTTGAAGCATTTAGAAAATGTAACGACCCAAAGCCATGTTATTGCCTACAGTGACATGTGTACTGGGCAAAATCGAAATTTACAAATGGCATTGATGCGGTTGAAGGTTGTCCAGTCGGAAAATAACATTGAGATAATTGATCACAAATTTTTACTCTCGGGGCATTCATACCTTCCGAACGATGCAGATTTTGGCATCATAGAAATGGCATTGCGAAAAAAGAATTTTGTGTACACACCACAAGATTACTATAATGTAATAGCGCAATGTAGAGAACATGATAAATTCATTTTACATGAAATGAAACGGGAGAATTTCATTTCAACAAAAAATCTCCAAAATGCGATTAAAAAACAGATAAAAAAAATACTAATGGGGAACAGGTCAATTGGTTGCAAATATGTTGGTTGAGGTTTCTCAAAAGTGCACAATATACCATTTTTTATAAAACAACGATGAAGGACGCAGAATTTAAAATTATAAATTTATTACCTATACGTCCTGGAAGACCGCTAAAATTTGAAAAAATCGCCCTGGCGCCTTTGTACCAAAATGCCAGGCCTATTACTTACGAAAAATATAAAGACATGAAGCAGTTATTACCTTATATACCTCCGGTGCATCATGCATATTTTGAAACACTACCACATGCAGATAATAAGTAAATACTATCAGTATCTTGTAATTTTGACAATGTAATTGGCGTCTCAAATAAAATTTTATGTGTTGTTATGCGTATTTGTAAACAAAATTATATTAAAATGAAGTATATTTTAAGTGATATTTGATTTTTCAAAATTGAAATTAAACGATTTTTACAATTGTCTAATTTTGAAAGTGGTGTAAGTCCATTTACAGCCCATAAATGTGTGTTATCGTACTCTAATTCGCCTAAAACAAATCTATATAATCAAATTAAATATTGATAAAACAATAGAAACAATGCCAGACCTCATATAATTTGCCTATATTTTTAAATGAACAAATATATTAACCTTTCATTTTCTCGAAACAGAAGAAAATGGACTTACACCACTTTCAAAATAAACGGTCCATATATTGAAGTTGTTGTTCCAAAACGTCGAGTTCATTTCAATTAGACATTGTTACCACGTAACATCGTCACGGCCCTGAATATCGTCGCGAGCAAGCGAAACGGGACTTACGACCCCGTGAAGTCTCGCATGCGGACTTGCGATGTTTCGGACGATATAACTACTAACAAAATGTCTTTCTTCGATACAATGTTGCACGTAGCTCGAGAGACGGCTCTCACCTCGGTGGTGTGGGTAGTTCCAATGACTCCAAACCGTAAGGTTGGCACTGACTAGTAACGAGAATTCACGGTAACTTGTTAATTTCTTCGTTTGGAAAAAAAGGCTTCGTATTAGGGGTACCCATAAGTAATAAATTATTTGCAAAGAATTTGTTTTTCCTTTAGTTCTGTAACGATCGTTATAGAGAAAACAGGTATTCTTTCACAGTTTTCGATAAAGCAGCCTGTGCTTCAAATATTCTAAAAAGTATAATTTTTTTTACAACCCTGTTGTAAAATGGCGGCGTCCGTACCATCCGAGGATCATATTCGTCATTGCATACTTTTTCATTTTCATTTTGCGATGTTTATGGAGATGTATTAAAGGTCAACAAGTGTCAACGTCGGTTCAGAAAGTTTGCTGCTGGTGATTATGATCTCTCCGATAGACCTCGAAGTGGAAGACCAGTTGAATTTGATGACACCTTAAAATCTCTAGTGGAAGCTGATCAAAAATTAAATATACAAGAATTATCGAGAAGCCTTGGGTCCACATGGTCAACTATACAAAGGCACCAACACGAAATGGGGAAGGCATATAGACAAGGAATATGGGTGTCGCATCAATTATCTGAGACCAACAAGAATATACGTCGATAAATTTGCACTTCATTGCTATTCAGATTTCGTAGAGATCCTTTTCTTAGCAGAATCGTTACCGGAGATGAAAAATGGATTCTTTATGATAACATAAAGCGTTCCAAGCAATGGCATTCTGCAAATCAAACCGCAATATCAACTCCTAAACCTAGCTTATCACTTAAAAAGGTGTTACTGTGCATTTCATGAGACTGTCGTGGCATAATTCACTTTGAGTTGTTGAAACCTGGAGAAATAGTTACTGATGAGTTGTATTGTCAGCAATTACAACGGCTGTATTCAGAACTATTGAAAAAGGGGGCATCTTTAGTCCACAGAAAAGGTGTAAAACTGAAAATTGACGTTGCCTGGCCTCATACAGCAAAACTCACTCAGGAAAAAATCAAAGAATTGCAATGGGAAGTTTTACCGCATCTTTTCAGATCTCTGGAGCATTATTTAAGAAATAAAACATTCACCTCTATAGAAGACTAACCCTGAATTCCTAGAAGAGGGGGATTGAAAATTTGCAGAAAAGACGGCAAACTGTTCTTGATAATGATGGAGATTATAGTATTAAGAAATAAAAACATGAATTTACTACAAAGTTTGTTTTAGATTTCAAAATACTTGATTACTTATGAGCCCTCCTAATATAACAATGTAATGCTTAGCTTTGCGCCACCGTTGTTCGAACAATTCTCCGCCGATGCTTCTTTCCGGGTTCATTGTACGTGTGCGCGAGCATCGCTGTTCTTTGGAGAGTCCCGGCCTAAAGATTTGCGAGACGATCGAATCAGGGAACAATCGGCGAGCGATTCGAACAAGGTCGATAGCGTGTGTCGTTCAGGGAACGCTGTCGCAGTTGGATTTGTCCGGATGGCACGCAGATAGGAATTGTGTGGCGTCGTAGGCCGCTCTATCGAGGCGCGATACGGTTCGCTCTCGAACGGAAAAGATCGGAGGCCGGCAGCGAGAGCTCGCAGGAATCGGGACAAGTGGAAAAATATTGGGAGGAACAGGCCTGTCGAGCGGCCCACGAGATACCTAATATTTCTCCGGTGTTTCTTCCGGTGGTCCGGTTCGATTGGCCGTTCCGCGGGCAAATGCCGATCGTGATATGCCGTTTCGAGGGCGCCGATGGTGTTCGCTCCGGTTTGCTTCGTGCCGCTACAGGGGCTGCTCGTCGATAAAGGTCAAACCACCGGCAGGTCATGCGCTGCGCCCCGCCGCCGAATCAATTTCATCGTATCGGGCCGAGCATCTGGCTTGTTTCCGCTTCCGCCTCGACCTACTGCTACCCCGCTCTGCGTACACGCTTTCGGTCGCACCGACGCACGCCCGTTACACGCTGATCGTTGCCCACCGCTGAAACCGACTGTTCCAAATTATTTACCGTAAAAACTTTTCTCGACTCTGGGGAAAAAAAGAGGGGTGGTGCACGACGCCAGTCTTCGCGAACGACGCTATTGGCTCCTGGTAGATGAGCGTCGATTATTAAACTCTCGCGCAGACTGCGAACTGCACGTTCCGAGCGTAGAACAATGTGGATCCCGGGACACGGTATACCTCGGGACGCTTCAGACTGCATTCGGTTTCCGGTCTCCGGTCTCCAGTCTCCGGTTCTCAGGGAGCACAGGTATTGCTCCCGGGACTGTGTAGCGTCGTCTGCGTCGTCTGCGTCGGCTGCTGCGAATAGCGACGCCGTTGAATAGGCCTCGCAGACGAAGTGCCAACCTCGAACTTTGTTTACTCGTTCCACTTCACAGCGTAACTTGCATCGTGCTTGACAGAGGCGGGCGCAGCGGACGAGTGCACGGACCTGGTCCGGCCTCGAGCGCAGTCTCTCCCTTCCGGTGCAACACGTTGCGCGTCCATCCCGCTCCAGTGCACGCGCGTGCTCGCTTACGCGGACAAAATTGCTGCGAACCCTCCCCCGACTTCCGGAAAACACGCGGCTCAGCCGACCTGATTCCGTGCGAACACTCTTTTCGCTCGTAGAGAACGGTATTTTCGCTCGCTCGGACTATTTGCGCCCCTCGCCTCGGTTTTCAGATATGCGCGCAACTCTGCAGCACGGGACAAAATTCCCGGTGCGAATGAGCTCGGAGAGACAGCGCGGCCGAAGATAAAACGAACGACGAGAACAAGAAGATTAATTTGAAGATTCATCAAACACACGCGGCCTATCGAACGGAAATCGGTCGGAAGGAAAATTTGGTTTCAGAATTAACCCTTAACGGCCCGGAAGTATTTCGAGTTTACTTCCCACCAGGTCCAAGCTATTTTTCATGGACTCAACATTTTTATATCAAGTATAGAAAAGAAAATATTTATATTTTATTTTATACGATGATATGTACGCGATTTCGATTAAACGCGTAATATACAAGTACTGTCTTTCTATTCTGTTTGATACTTCAAAGTAAGACAGGTATATGTTTCATCTCCTTCATCTCAATGTTGTGATCGTCAAATGTAAACAATGTAGAAGTTTCAGTCGTTTGTTTCCTCTGAACGTTTGTGCGCAGCGGACATTAGTTTAAGACGATCTGTCTAACAAGCAACATCTATTACGTTCTCTCTATAATTTGCTATATAAATTTTGAAATCGGAGTGTGGCATACCTTTCGTTGATTGAAGTTTATATACAGGGGAGAAAAGTATGGGTAAATCTCGGAGTTTGCTACCAAACGAAAAAGAGCAAATTGGGAGACTACGAAAAGAAAAAATGACATTTTCCAAAATAGCAAGTCTTGTAAATAAATCAGAAACGGCTTGTAAGCAAGTGTGGTACACATTTTTAAAGACTGGTCAATATTCTGATCGATCAGGAAGCGAAAGACCTCGGAAAACAACTGCGAAACTGCATCGTCGGATTCATCGCTTATGCGAAAAGGACCGTTTTCGTTCTGCAAGTGATATTGCAGTTGAAATAAATACGAACAGTGACACAAACGTTAGTGCTAGAACTGTTAGAAGACGTTTGGAAAATTTACATTTAAGAGGACGAAGACCCTGGAAGAAACCAATGCCCAGTTCCAAAAATTGGAAAACGCGATTTGCGTTTGCTAAAGCTCACGAACATTGGACGAGTCAAGATTGGCAAAAAATACTATTTTCAGACGAATCAAAATTTAATCGTATTGCTTCTGATGGGTTACAATATGTAAGACGTCGAATTGATGAAGATTTGAAACCACAATGCGTTTTATCCACAATTAAACACGGGGTGGTAGCGTTATGGTGTGGACGTGTTTCTCTCGCAACGGCCCTGGACCAATACGTCGTATACATGAAATTATGGACCGTTTTCAGTATATAGACGTGTTGAAGAATACCATGTTACCATATGCACACAATAATATGACTCATAGTTTCATATTCCATCAGGATAATGATCCAAAACACACATCCCGAACTGTGAAAAATTTTTTTCGTGAAGAAAATATTAACGTACTACCGTGGCCTTCGCAGTCACCAGACTTAAATCTGGTTGAAAACTTATGGAGTATAGTAAAGAAAAGTGTGGCAAATTATAAACCAAAAAATCTTAATAAACTTTACTATATAATACAAACGGCTTGGAATAACATTCCTGTTGAAAAATGTCAAAAATTAGTAGATTCGATGTCGAAAATATGTGCCGAGGTGATAAAAAATAATGGATTTTGGACAAATTATTAAAATAAAACAAATATTTCACACATTTTTCGAATAAAACGTTTCTTTTATACATAGTCTTAAACTGTTGACCATGAAAATATAATGTAGATTTGTTTTTCTTTTGCATATTATTACTATTATGCTCAGAAACATAATAAAAATTTTTGTTGTCAATATGTAAACAAACTATTCATCTGTTACCACCAAAATAAAACCACTGTATTTATGTTTTTCATGTCAATTGAATTATTACTTCCTTCTTTTCTTTTCTTCCTTCTTAAACTTTTGTCCGCTACTGTATATATTTATATTCTTTTGGCATTGGACACACTAAGTAAAAGTGCCATGCCGATTATTTGGCGGCATTGGTCCGTTAAGGGTTAAAATAAAAGCGATAGGAAAGTTTATCTCTCCGTGTTTCGTGTCTTCTCTTGAAAATATCGACGGCCAGATTCATCAGTAGTGGAAGCCGTCGAAGCTCGGCCATTTGCACCTTGATTATTCCCTTAGTCGATAGTTCACGAGTGGAGCACTTGTTCCAGCTGCAGCTTGGATTCGATTGTGGATGCAATAAAAGCGGGTCGTTATTAAGATTAACTTGTCGACGGAGCAGGGAATCGATCCGGTCGACTTTCCCGTTGGAAGTTCATTCGAGAAAGTTCAGTTGGCAGGGCGCGGAGGGTTGGACCGAGGGTCCTTCAAAGGATTGTGAATAGCGAAGAGCGAAAGCTCTGACGCTAACTGGAAAGGCAGCAACGTGTGTGCGGCGCGCGGCTCGGCGCGGCGCGGTAATGCGAGATACGTTATACATACGTTATATGTTCTACGCTATGCTACGTTCTACGATGTACACGGGCACATGGTACATGCAGCGGCGGTCTACCACGCAGCCAGCCACGAATGAATGCCGCGCCGGACAGTGATTTCAATGAGCGAATCTCCCGGAATAATGTAAACACCGGCGCGGCACCGCGCGAGAGCCGAACACCATCAACCAGGAGTGCACGGTCTGCAGGGTGCATCGACCTTTAAACCCTGGAGATTTAACGACCGACGCGCGTTTCTTCACTCGATCGCGGCTTCTCGGCCGAGTTTCTCACGTCGTCGCCGCGCCGCGTCGCGTCGTCACCTATGCCATTCTTGGAAACCGTATTTTTACATATATTTCCAGTGTACGAGCTTTCCGATGTGCCATCTTGTTGATCGGAAACTGTCCAAGTACTCTGCAAACTTGCATACTGTAACCGTTTCGCGGATTCTACGTCGCATTTCGTTTCAGTTGATCTTGCATCGAAACTCCCCTCCACGTACGAATTTCTGGCTATTTTTCGTCGGTGTTTGATGCTCCTGTAACAATTAGCCCCAAAGGAAAAAGTCTAACGGCGTTGATTTATCCTCGAAATAATCCTGTTGCTGTAACTGTGTATCCAACCACGATGACTCGTCGAGCAACACCGAATGCCAATGTCACGCGGCTCTGACAGTTAAACAATGGACACGACGACTGTGACAATTGAAAGATATATCGGTCCCATTGGAAGACCCTGTATGAGCCTTCGAGAGTAACAAATTTTCCATTTTAGTGTGACAGCGATCACAAAACAAACTGCGAATCGCTGACGAAGAATAAACCCCAAAAAAAAAAAAAAACAAAAGAAAAATTGCGAAAGTGTTGCGCGAACGAGATGAGAGGCGTTTTTCAAGCAGCATGACCGCACCCTAACCGAACCGCCCTTGGCGTTCTTTCACGGAATTTCCGTGCAGAAGTCTCGGCGAGCAGGAGAATAAAAAATTAAAGCTGTCCTCCTTTGATCGATCGGCAGAGAACGCGACGATATTTCGAGTCTGCAGGGGTGAACGAACTCCTCGTTCGCTGGGTGGCAATGACAAGCGTTTCGGATAGCGCGGGAGAGATCGAGTGGTCGTTTGGGGTTTCAGTTCGGGCTTTAGATTCTCGCAGACACGAGTTCGAGCCTTTCGAGAGACGTATAGGGGCGCGTGTTGACCGGAAACCAGAGGGCACGGTGCGCCGAATCAAAGTTGATCGATCGGATCGATCGCGAGCTTCTAATTCGAGGCGAATCGATCTCGGGGAATCGGTCTCCGGGTCTTTTCGAAATTTACGACGATTACCTGCCGCGGAAGAGAGGACAGAGACTAAGGAGAGCAGAATTAATTGGTCTGATCGGCGTCCAAACCCGAGGGAAAGCCTCGGTCGGTTGACTCTCGATTCCTCGAAATCGGAACTCGGAACGAATCGGTGAAATACCAGCCGGATAAGGAAAGAGTGCTGCTAATGCATTCGATAAAAAACAACCCCCTGCCCCGGTCGTCTTCCATCCCGAGGGATTCGCTAGAGATCAAAGGGAAACCGACCGTTAATTTACCTACAATTAACCGGATCGACCGATCCTCTGTTCTGCCTGGCGGACGACAATCAATCGCCCCGGGTCCTCGGGAAAGAACGCTAACCCTCTGCCCCATAATACCGAATCGGATTCGCGTCGCAGATTGTTCATCCTCTTTCACATCGAAATAATAATCCATTTCTCTGCTGCCGGTATTTAACCGTCGGCGAAGATACAGGAGTACAATGAACGCGGATTCTCTTTCTTCTAGGAAATTACAAACGACAAAGCGCCAAGGGGTTAATGGACTCCCGGGCGCGGCTTAAACAGCTTTCGTCGCCCTCTCTCCGATGTTTTGTTCAGGCGAGCGAAATTAATTGGCTTTCGCCGTCCGATTCCGAGGAGGGGAGAATTTTGGGAAACATTTTCCTGGAGAGGAAGACGTTCTTTCGAGCGGCGACCCGCGAAAATCCGGCAGAGTAACGACGCAACGGCGTCGTAAAATTCTTTTTACGATCTGGCGCGAGAGGAAGATCGATCATTCGGCTTAGCGGACGGAAATCGGTAAAATTGTAAAATATCGACGTCGGGGTCGACGGAAAAACTAAACAGAAGGCGGGTGGGTCGATTGTCCTTCGGTCAGAACCAGCTCGTAAGAAGCCATCCCCCGGGAGCTTTCCGGTGTCAGACGCTTCCTGTGTTCCTATCTGCCTCTATATACCTATCGATCCTCGGTGTGCACCCTCCTCTTTGTGCCATCCGACTGTCGTCCCTCTCTTTCCGTCTCCCTTTCGACCTCCTCCTCCTCCATCCAGGCTCGATCTATATTGCATTCGTGCCCCTCTATGCGAGGTGTCCTCGCTCGTAGCTTGCGCCATAACGCTCAGGGTAATTTTCCTTGCATATTTATACGCGCATCTCATCGAGAAAACTGCCTCCGTTAAATACTTCTCTTCCCCTCTCTCTCACACACACACACACTCTCTCACTCTCTCTTGTACTCTATCCTCCGCTTTCTACTCTCTGTCTCCTCTGCCTACTCTTTCTCTCTCTCTCTCTATCTCTCTTTCCCTGCACGGGGTTAATCGCGTTTAATAGATTCCCGTTCAGTGGAAGTTCGTTGTTCCACGGTCGCGTCTCTCGCCTCTCCTCCCTCGTCTCTCGTCTCTCGTCTCTCGTCCCGCTTCTAACGAGAGAGCGTTTCCCGACGATCGACAGTGACTCGCTTCGAAATCCTCCGACCTCGCCCTTCCATCCAAAGGGATACCGTCCTTCGAGAGAAACCGTTTCGGTCCACGGGAAAAGGAACTCTGCCCGCACCGAGCCGCGATCCCATTCTTTCCTCGAAACGCCTCGCGCTTTTATCCATCGGCTTCGATTCGAACTCGCTGTCGTTTCTCCGCTCGGAAAACTCTTTCGTCTCGTTCGCCGAGAGGAAAATCCGCTCTGACCTCCCTCTCGAGGAAACCCGCTTGTACTTTTCCGGTTCTCGCATTCTCGTTGTATTGTTTTCTATGAAGTTTCTAAGAAAAGAAATAACTTAGCTCCTGTGTCTTGTAATTAACGCGGACGATTTTTATTTCGCAGAAAAATCCGCAGTCTACTAGTAACTGGACCTGGTTAAGGTATTAACCCTTTGCACTCGGCGCTATTTTCAATCTACAACTAAGTTTTTCTTCCTTACAAAATTTTCATTTTGTTCATATGAAACTGATCCGATTTCTACATATGATGTTTACATGTTTAGTAATCTATTGAATACAAATTTTGTAATGTAACAAATATTTTTTGATATTTTTTGTAATTTCTTTGAAATAATGCCACAACAATTTCTAGTGGTGCTTCAGAGTCACCACTCGAGTGCAAAGGGTCAAAGACGGATGTGCGAACAATCCAAAATTCTCACACATGCGACATACAGACGCGTCGGTGCTACTTAACACTAGAACTACCGGATAATAAATACACCTGATGAATATTGCTTTGTAATCGTGACAAGGCTACATCTATTCAAACCTAATGCCATTTTTATTCTAACATGTGCTTTTATTCTAACAAGTTCATTCAAAACATTCTGATGAAAACATTTTTATAATTTCAGTAATTGTGAAAGAAAAAATTATCATTTTGACTAGTTCGGTAGTTCTAGTGTTCACACGTTCGATGCTAAAGCGATTATAACGCGATCATGGGATTGAAATTCGTTCAAGGCCGCACGGAGGAGCTCAGGCTGAAATTTTCAGCGAGCGCGGGGCCTTGCAGGGACGACGATACCCTGTTTCGTTAATAATTAATCGAATGAATGATTAACCAGCATCCGGACGTCCGAACCTTAACGTCTGACTTAACCTGTCTGATTCCATCGTGAATAATTCATGGCGGCGACGTAAGTTCGGGGGAGTTTGCCTAGATCGCAATATTCGACGCTGGCATACCGCACGTATGTACCTACCTGTGCAGCTCGAGCCGGCGAACGAACCCCGTGTCACCCTCCCGACAAATTTACATGCCAAGATTAGGATCTTTGCCGTTTATTTAAGCGGCCGTTGGCGAAGGGGGAAACGCGTCGACGATCCGCCAGACCGGGTCGCGATGCCTCTTCCTGGACAGATTCTTTTCGCGTAGCCTTCTCGTCTCTCGATGGAAAGAGCAACGAGTATCGCCCTCGTTTTAATCCAATTTCGTCCTGCACGCGCAGAGACGAAAGGGAGCTCGGGAAAGCTTATCTTCGCGGCGCGAGTTTATCTTTCGCTTCCAGTTTATATTTACGCCACTTGCATTCCATCTGGCTCCCCTCCACGCCCTCTAACGAGTTACCAAAGTCCCTTTTTATCGAAGGTGCCTCTTCTTCAGGGAAACTGTGTTTATTATCGAAATCGCCGAGAGCAGTTGCGCGTGTTTCGATAGGATGCATCGTGTAGTTTGTGGATTCTTTGAAAACGCAAGGTAAGGAGTAAAAATTGAATTTTTCTGACTTAATCAGAAGGTCATCTAGGGTTATTAGAACCACCTATTTCGAATCAGTGAAAGTGGACGAAAGAACGGAGAAACGTGAAAAATCTCGCACGGACGAGAGGTCTATTTTACGCGGCGCGGGTTCAAAGAAGGCAGAGGCCGGTCAGGGTAATTGTTCCGTGCGCCACGTTCACAGGTGAAAACGGGTCTTTCACGAACCTTGGGGCCGTCCCTTTGGTTGCAACAAACTCTCCCTCGGAAAGGGAGTCAACGCGAGCCACGCGCACCGCGCGAGCCCAATCGTCTTCGAATTCGAGACACGGTTCCGCTAGGAGGTATCTCCGAAAACTTGTTCGAAAAGGGTTCTCCTCGCGAGTGCCAGGGGTGCGTCAGTCTCGGCCGGAGGAAAGTTTCGCGACGAGGAGGATCCGCGATCGATTCGAAGTAGCCGTGGCTCGCGCCGTTTTCCTCACCCCAGACGCAAACCACGAGCAGCCACACTGGTACCGTCGAGAACACACGGAGTCAACCCCTGCTACACGGAAGGGACAGAAACCGAGGGAAGTTTCTCCCTCGCTGCCCTCGGCCCGCGTCAGCGATGGGTTCGATCGATCGATCTCTTGCCTGGTTATCGGCGGAGCCCGCGGGGGTGAGTCGCGGGCTGGAGTGGATTCAAAGTCTGTCGATGAGAGATGAGTCAAGACGTTTCGGGCATCGGTCGAGGGCTGAATCATTCGCGGCGGCTCGGGTTTGTTTGAACGGCCGAAGGGCCGCCTCGAGGCCAACCCTACGTGCCTCCGCGCGGTGGGGTATTTCGCCCGAAAAATCGGGAAACGTTATTCCAGCGTTGTTCGTAGGTTCAAGGCCATGATATGGAAGGTCCTTGGATTTCTCTTAACGCCAGTCGCCACCTGAGATAAACAATGACTATATTTGGAAAATCAAAATGTCCTTGGCTTGTTGAAACAAATTTTCATCGAAATTGTAAGAAACGACGTTGTAAATCATGATTTTGGTCCCGATTTTGAATTCTTTAAAGCCGCCTATCTTCGTTAGTGATTAATGGCTGTCGCAAAGAATGATACCATATCTCACGTGTTCAGTTAACTATCTGCATTAAATTTTCCCATCTTCGGAGACTACGGAAAATGGATTTTGTCACCCTTTTTGGATCAAATGTGCAACGTGGCATGGCGCGGCGTGGCGTAACGTTGGTTTAAAATGCGGTTCTATTACATCTGAGCAGAAACCGGAAAATACGGCATCCACGAATAGTAATTCTCTCCACGGTTATTATCGATTAACACTCCCAGCATTTTTCGATGTCGCGAACTTTCGAAGCGTGAATCTTCAGAACGAACAATTTCATTCCGACAAGAGAAACTTGAAAATGTTTACAAATCTCTCGGCTTATTCTAACGCACACGAATGCGTCGCATTTCTGAATGATACATTGAGACTGTCTCCACGGTGGCGCCAAAGGTGCGTTAATTTGTTGTCGAGTTACAAATAAATCAATCGATAGCGCAGCGAAACATTACAAGTATGTACGTACATGTAACGATAATAATACATTTCGTTCAGCGTCGCAGCTGAGAATCGGACCTCGTTTGCCTATACAGGCACTCCATTGTATTTCTCAAATTACGTGCGCAATATAACCAGCACAATGTTAATTACACAGTGCTGAATTAAACGGCGTGTGAATGAATTTCCGGCCGGGATACGAAAATCTTCGGGCGAAACGGACAAACGGGAGTAGAAACGAATAGTAACTCTACGAAAGTATTTAGAATCGCGTATCGAAACGTAGAGGAAATGTGCACGGGTATAGGAAAAATATGTAGGTAGAAGTAGAAATAAAAATAATTTTGCTCGGGCAGCAATCGCATATTAAACCGCTGTACACGGCATGGTGCTAGCAAAGGCAAAGGGCGAGTAGCGGGTAAGGGTGGCGGTAGGGCAGGGGTGTGGATGTGCGCGCGCACTTCTGACTACCCCCTCTGTCGACTCCGGTGTAACACGTAATCGAACTGGGAGCGCCGCGGTTCGTCGTCAGCTCCGTGATCCGCGAACGACAGGGCCGAAATCTTTGTCGAAACGAGTGCAGGAAAGACACGGGGGGGATCGTGGACACATCGGGACTATCGAGGAACCGGAAAAACCGTGGACGAGAGTGGGCTTGGCGCGGGTCGCGAGCGAAACACCCCCGAGAAACCGGGTAAAGGCCTGTGCGAAGAGGAACGTCGCATCCTCGACTCGTTCCGACTGATACGGTGACATATCGGCGGCGGTGGTGGTGGCGGCGGTGGTGTGTGCCAGTGTCGGTGTCGGTGGTTGTTGCCAGTGGTGGTAGTGGTAGGTGCACGAGTGCGCCCAAGGGTGGAGGTGCTGCCGGAGCGAAGGGACGGTCAGCGAGCCTCGTACTTTCCTGCCCGATGGAACCGAGACGTCGCGGGCGCACGCGAGCTCAGGTTCGACCCGCGGAACGACAGACTCGGTGAAAAGGGTATCTCGAGTGAGAAACACCGGGATCGGGACGCGGGTGTTACCGACGGGACGAGCGTCGCGGGGTTGTCCGAGCGCTGGAGCGCCGACGAGCGCGCAGAGGGGGTGCAGAGGTTGCACACCGTCGAACAAGAGGAGTAGTAAGCTGCGGCGTGTTCGACGCGAGACGATTCTTCTGCCGTGTGCCGTGTATCCTTGTCGGTTCTCGTTCTCGTTCCCGTGTAGGTTTGCGCGTGGCCGTCGGTTCGCGAGGTCGCAATGGCGCCTCGCGCGGCTCCGTCGAGCAGGTCGGCTTCGAGCGGATCCGCCGGCGGTCGAGCGACCACGACATTCACGTGAGCAGCCCACCACCCCTCATGCTACTCGATCCGTCGCCGTCCGTGCCGCCTGCTCCTCTATTTCTTCGGACTCGCGATCCTGGACTCATCCCCGCGATCTTTCCGTCGTCGAAGCGAGTCGCCTCCTCCCAGCGTGCAACACCATGGAAAGGATCCGCAAAAGACAACCGCAGAAGATCAAGGACCGGTTGACGTGTCAGTGACACAGAGAGTCGGTGTGCCGTGGCGGTGTCCGTGCCGTGTGCCGTACATGTGCGCGAGTGTTCGCAGGTTATTAGTCCAACGATCTCGTCCTCGTCCTCGTCCTGTCGGTCGTCCCCCACGTCGCGGTCCGCTATAGTGGATCCTCGGCGCGATCACGCCGGGGTGATCGTGATGCCGCGGGGACACGCGAAAACGTAGTAGACACGCCGCGATTCTAAAGAGGGGAGGAGGACGAGCCACCGAGTTCCGAGGTCGACCAAGAAAAGAAGAGGGACACCGGAAGTCGAAAAGAGAACGTCGAGGGGAACAGGGACGGAAAGAGAACGATAGAGCAGCAGGAAGCACAGCGACGGTGTAGCGGTAGTCAGTGCCCGCTGCTGCCTGAAAGAAAGGGAGAAAGGGGAAAGGGAGGAGGCGTGCCGCGCAAAGGGGTGGGGGCGGCCGGAACAAGAAGACGGAAGGAAGCCAGAAGAGATTCGTCGCCGGCAAGCCTGTTCTCGTAGGATAATCCAGCAACCTGGCGGACCAGGAGGAAGGTGGCTCGGCGGCGATGCAGGGCAAGGAGAGCCCCGTCGGGTCCAACACCCAGGAGACCCATCAGTATGTCGGCCCTTATCGACTGGAGAAAACCTTGGGCAAAGGACAGACCGGTGCGTGGCACATCAAATATCTCTCTCTCTCTCTCTCTCTCTCTCTCTTTCTCTTTCGATAACGTACGATGCGATTCGAGTCGATTCGATTGCTGTTGCGATTGGGTTTGCGAACCGACGCGGCGCGGACACCTTGAACTACTTAGAACGCGTGACGAAACCTTCGAATCGACCCGAATATATTGCTCCGAGTCACCAGCTATTGTCGTCCCCGTTATTTATTAATACCGTACACACGGGAACCCCTTTGTCACTTTGTCGGAGCATGGACAAAAAATAGGTTGACCGAATGCGCTCGAAGATGCAAAAAATAACCGGTTGCAAAGAACGGGTTAAAATAGGAAAGCTTTGAAACAAGAAGCGTGCCTAGTCCACTCTAGTTTCACGGTTCTCGTTGAACGCGCTCTCCCCGAATCTCCGAACCCGGAAGGACCCCCCCCCCCCCCCCCCCCCCCCCCGGCCCTCTTGCCCTACGATTCGTTTCACAGTTAACCCGTTCACTGCCAAGAAAATTAAACATGTCTCACCCTGTGCGTCAAAAGTTTATTTGAAAGAAAACAACGAAATTTGTTCGAATTGGGTGCAAATCTCGCTTCTGAATCGCATTTTGAAATGATTAAAAGGAAGGTGCTGCGGTCGTGGTTGGCTGTGTACTGGTTAAATCGATTACGCCACCAGCATATCTTTCGGTGGTCACCTTTATTATTAAAATATTTTATGAAGTGCAACGTACTTCCTTCGTGAAATGTCGAAACAATTTAGCGGGAAGAAAGCAGTAGAATCTCGAAATGTGTGCCATGACTTTACATAACAAAGTATATACATAACTAGACTGCGGATCTTTATGCAAAAGAAAAAATATATACAGTGATTGCAAGGACACCGGAGCGAAATAAAAATTTCTTCCTTCTTTTAATTATTTTATTAAGCTAAAATCAACACGCTGGTGCCGTTAAATCTTCTTCATATGTCCGCTGCTTTAAATTGTGCTTTCCCATTTTTGTCATAAATCCATAAAATCCACAGTCTACACATAACTGACTTGACCAACTTTAAGTAAATTCCTTCGCGGTCGTTAATCATTTCCGGGAAGAATAGTACTACAATAGAACTTTTACCAGGATAACATCGTCGCGCAGTCAGACCGGATGTAGGAGCGCAAAGGATTAAGGCTTGTCGCAGATCCTCGAAGAAAGAGAACGAGATAGAACGCGCGTCCAATTCCCCCGAGCCATCTCAAGCAATTCAAGCAATTAGTCCGCCAGGAGTAGGATCCGCTCGAATATTATTCCGCTCGGAATACATATTCGAAAGTCCTACAAACCCGGAGAAAAACTTGACACGCTCGGCTATCTCGACGGGAACTCTCAAATCCCTTAAATTGGATCAAGGATTTTTCAGCGATCTTCGGCCCGTCCGAGATAAGCGGCAGAAAGTTTTTCAGCTCCCGGCGATGTTAACGTGAGATTCGAAATTTCTGTCACGCGTTCGAAACGCGGCCGTCGACGGGCCTCGCGTTAAGCACCGCTCGAATGCCATTACTATTCCCGAGGACTGCGCGTAATTTGCTCCGTCCAGCCTCTTCCGTTTGCGATTACTAACGTCGAATCCAACTACAACGACGGACGATTCGATCGGATACAATTTATCTCGCTTGGAAAATATCGTTTCGAATCCTGTCGTAGACGCAGCTGCCAGCCCACGCGCAAAACGCTCGCGCTCGATGTTTAATTTCTTTCTTAGGGTTGATCGATTCGGCGAATTGGAAACTCGTATATAGGTGACACGATTATAGGTCGGGATTTTAAACATTTATGGCAGAAATAAAGAAAACTTTACAGCGATTCGTGCCCGCTGTTCTGTTGTTCTCGATCTATTGAAATTGTTAATGCGTCGACTGACACGCGAGTTTTGTGCAAGTTTCATCAGAGTTGTTAACGACAATTGTTGGTTACTTGATAGCGAGGCTCTCAGTTCGCGCTATAATTTAATTTCTCCATCGATAAATTGCCACCACCGTGGCAAAAGAGGAAACACATTTTTACTGGACCTCTGTCTCTCAGAATTGATCGAGAGGATTTTCATTTTCCATAAAGATCTGTTCATAACATTTGGAGTTTCAGCATGCGACATGCTCGAACACCCTAAACGGGGATTGAAGGAGTAACGGGATAGATTTTAGGTTCTCGGTTTTGCTTCTGTCGAATAGGCCACCGCGATTTCGTGTTCCGGGTCTCTGGTACTCCGACAAATTCATTTCAACCGTCTTAGATAAAAGTTCTGAAACGGCGCAGGATCGTTCCCCGATCGTAATACCGAGTGGATACACGTGTAAACGAGTTTCCCCGCATGCCACCGGGTCTCCGCAATAACGTAGCCCCGTCACTCCTGATAAAACGAAATACGAGGTTTGTCGCGCGCTGGTCGTAATACTAAAGCACGTAATCGCGTTGTATTTCTCTCGTACGCGAAACGTTCTCGAACCTCGAGAGCTCTCCGCGAGTACGTATTACTCTGCAGGCTTGTACGTGTACCGGGACGAAGCGGATAGGTAGAAGCCGCGGAAAACCGAAAATCGAACCTTCGAGGATGCTTGTGCCTCGAGGATCTACTGTATCGCGGGTCAGGGCCAGCACCGAGATCCTTGGGCCCAGTTTATCGGTAGACTGCGGATCTTTACGCTCTTGTGGACTTTTAGTAGCTGCACGAACTGGCACTGTAACCCCTTGCACTATGATTTTCTCTAGATCTACGATTAGAACTTCTTTGTCGTTTATAACTTCCCAGAAGGAGAGGACAATTTATGTCGATCGTGTTCCCTTATATTCTTTCCAGCGGCTTGATCAACAAAAACGAGTGACGTGCATATTCAGTAGATTTTACATAATGTACGCGTGCATCGATTCTGCGGAACAGTCTGTCAGTCATATGTTTCTTTGATGCTCAACGAAGCCTCCAGGCGCAAGCCGCGCGGTTGTCTTTCGAAATTGAGGGATCGTGAATGGGCCGCGGGATTTCTATGCAGAATAAGAATCGTGCCGCGTACACAAGTTGCAACATGAAAATTGTCTGTGTCAATTGAATGAAATAATGCTTCGTTGCAGTCTATCGGCCGGAGTGGCCCGACAGAAAACGAACAGGTTACGTCCCCGGATTAGCCGTCGTTTGATCTTGAACGGTTCACGGAAAGTGGTCGACGGGCCCGGTCTCGTCTCGCCACGAGTGCATCGACTCGATTGCATTCGAGGGAAAGTGCAACGCGGCTGGTGCATGCACGTGGCTATACAATTTTCTTAGCCGGCTCGGGACGGAAGGGTATGAGAGGCCACGAGAGGAGAGCCGTGGTTCTTTCACGAGAGCGGAGCTTTCTTTCTCCGCTTGCGAACCCGGTGCCCCGAAAGTGACCAGGCCGGAAGAGAATCATCCTTTCATTCCTTCCCCCGCACAACTTTTCATTTTCCGAGCTTCAAGCAACCGCCTAACCGCCGCCACGACCCCTTGCAACGCGTAGAACAACGAGTGCAACGGGTGCAACGTACATACACCGTTTCCTCGGGGCTAGGTCTCAAGATGTAGGGGTCGACCAGCAGGGTGTGACGCGACCGATCGATACGATCGAACGTACCGCGATTATGTTGGGTTCATGTGCGAGATGTCTTTCCTTTTTGTTTACCGACCCGAAAAACCACTCTTCAAACTTTAATTCGAAGGTTGGGGGGTGAGAGGGGGAGAGAGAACAATGGCACTCGGTTTGTGAACCTGTTATCCGAGCGATTGTTCTGTCACGAACATACGTTCGGATATAGAGATGGAATCGAAGGTGAATTACATCGCGTTGTGCGGGAACCCACTGACCCTCAAAATGACAAACAATCGGTCAAACGCAGTGCTGATCCCATAATCTTCTTTTTTTTTATTTCTCTCAGTCGAGATCTATTTCTGCTGCACTGAGAGACAAATTACAGTATACATACATATACACATTCATACATGCACAGTCCACACGAAATTAAATCAAATTCGCAGCTTACATTTTTTCAAAAACTTAAAAATAAGAAGACATGCCCCAATATTGGGTCGGGCAATCAACATTTCCAAATTTAAGGGCAACTGAAGGTTAATTTCACGCAACTGCTGAATCAGCCCAGATCGTTGTAAATCGAAGAGGCTACATTGCCAAACAATATGATTAATGTCCTACTAATCACTACTGTGTCCGCAGTTGCATTTCGAGTCAATAATAATTCCTACACGAAATGAAAACACACTAAGACTATAATGATCGGCTCTGCACCGATTAATAGTTACAATTAATTCTCGTGAGAGCCGTTCGTGTTTAACACTAAAACTACCGGACCAGTTAAAATGACTGGTTCCTAATTTTTTCTTCTACAATTACCGAAATTGTAAAAATGTTTTCATCGGAAATTTTGCGGAATGGGCACAGTCTAGTCACTGTTACAAAGCGATATACGTCAGTCGCATTTATTGCTCGGTAGTTCTAGTGTTAAACCATACCTTCGAGTATAATATTGGTTGAAAAATATTTTCTCTTTCATTAAGCCTTGCTCTTTTATAGGCTTTTTGGTTTGTAGATGCGCATTTCTCTTGAACTCCTCATACAAGTCAGTAAATGGAATTGGTAATGTTGAGGCAATGTAGGCTTCTATGGCTGATTTAGCTAAATCTACTTTAGCTAAACTTACCTTGAATACCCTTATGGGTAGGGGTCCAATAAAATTCAATGCCATTGCTGTTCTGATTACTTTTTAACAAAACATTATATTTCCTTTTTATCTCGAGTATGATATTGTTTGTTTTGATTCTCAGTTTACAGCTAATGAGGCTTTGTAATGCACTTAGTGAATCAGAAAAAATTGCGAATTTACGATCCATATTTTTAACAGCAATATCTAAAGCATCATTTAAAGCGATACATTCCGCAGTGAAAACAGAAGCCCTATTTCTCAGATTTCTCTTAATTTCCATATTAATTTCAGAACAAATACACGCCGTGCCCACAAACTCTCTGTCAGACATTTTACTTCCATCTGTATATATTGCTATGGCATTGTTCTTTGACAGCTCCTCTTCCATCTCAGCATTCGGACAACTTACTTTGGCCAATCCTCTGCCAAATTCTACGTTTATTGGGATTGATGTCATTATGGTTTTAAGATCATGACTAAACATATTAAATTAATCATGCGTCTCGATTAGCTTACTTGATTTTAGAAGTTCTTCAATACACAGTACCAAAATTCGTTTACGTTTAGTTCTATTTTTTCTACTTACTCTGTGATACCTTGATATAGCTTTGAAGGTTGACGAGTTCTTATTTGATAGTATTTTACTCAAATAACAACAACATAAGTGCTTTAAACGTTCTTTTTTTTTTAATTATTTATTTATACAGGTCGCATCAACATCTAGGCCATTAGCGACCACAGATATTATATTATAATTACATTAATAATTACAATAATACATTATTATGTCTTTGTACTTAACATATAAGTCACTTGTAAGTATGCCGAGGAGAACAAATTTTATAATTGTTATATTTACATAATATTACAAAGTGTGGAAAATTTTTGTAGATTTTAAACGTTCTTGAATCAATGATAAACCTGACTCAGCCAGCAAAATGTTTGTGAGTGTAGAAATTCTCTATCCCATAATCTTGCCAGCTGTATTATGTAAAAAAGTATCCATCTATAGAACAGTTCGATGTTCGAAAAATAAGTGTCTCTCGATAGACGAGCATTCTCTAAGGAAATAAAAATAGTAATCGCAGGGTGCAAACGAATTTCTGATGAATTTCTGAGAGCTACCTCTCTCGACCAGGCTCGGACAAACGGACTATCGATTTTTCCTTAACTGTTGTGCCCGAAGCGAAAACAAACACCTCCGTTTTTCGATACGTTTCGTTTGTGTTATTCCGCGGAAAAACATTCCACGAGTTCGAGAAAAGCGTCACTGTTTTGCGTGCTCGATGTCGTGGCAAGAAAAAGTTTCACGGAAGAGTTTTTCCGGAAGAATTTCAGAATTCGATGCTCGGCTAATCGAAATGAACGTTACCCTGGAAAAATGATGCGGAGGTTAAAATAGTTGAATCTTCCCGACGAGAACGTCCCGAGCGCCTAAGTTTTCGCAATGTTATAGCGGGAACGTGTGCCGCCGGTGGTCAAAGGGTTCAGCAAACACGCCTCCCGTCGCAGACAGTTCGTTGCATCGTTTCCTCCGAAGTTAGAGTCGAAATGCAACCGGAATACGGCGCGGTCGGTTAGCAACGCTGACGGGGAAATACTTTCTCCTGAAATATTTGTGCTTCCGGAACGGTAAAATCGCGGCGGTTTATCCAAATCCCGGAGTTGGGGGCAGAGAATGAAATTGTGGTGGCGCGCGGTTGGAAATAAAGGTTTCCCAGGGTTAAATATTTGATGCGAGTTCTTCGATCGAGAAGAGCACCGCTGTAAACAAACGCCGCGCCGTCTCGTCTCTACGGGTTAAACGCACTCAAACGAACCCGTTGCCCGAGGCTGTTTCAGGCTTCCGGTTCCCTGTTCCAGTCACGATGATCAGGAACCTCGATTTAAATTCATCGTGTAGCAAATGCGGCCTCGCGAAAATAAAACCCGACGACGACCCACGAATGATTCACGAGACGCTCGCTCTTTTTCGGGATCCTCCGTTCGAAAATAAACTCATCACCGAAGGTGTTTCAATTCGAACCGAAATGGCCAGGATTGTAGTATAAACTTGGACTGCGAATGCGTGGGAAATATTTACACTTTATTAGGGAACGTACCATTGCCGAGTTTGGCCAATGGTACGGTCGCATACACAAACACACTCGCATCTATCGCAGGCATTTGATTTCCGCGAAATCATAAACGCAGCGTCCTCACACGCTCCCCCCTATCGCTGTCCTCGGTCCGTGGTTTGTTCACACTTTTCACGCACACATTCGAAAGCGGAGTAGACGCTCAATTTAACCGAAGGTTAACCCTTTGCACTCGAACCTATTTTAACTCCAAAATGAAACATTTCTTCCGACCTAGAATATTTCCCTTCGTGTTATGCATACGAAAATGGTGCGATTGACTCGTACAATGCTGAAACGTTTAGTAATCTGCTAAACACAAACAAATTTAATAGTATTAAAATATTTTTAATAATGAGACAGCAATTTTTAGTGGCGCCTTACAGTCGCCATTCGAGTGCTAAGGGTTAATCGGATCGGGAGCTCTTTCAAGGTTCATTCCACCGAAACTGATGCGCCCGCCAATTGTCTTTTTTTCGGGGATTTCTATTCTATCATTCCGCGTAAATATATACGACAACGTTACACGTCTTGTTTAATTAGCAACGCCGGCTTGGAGCTCAGAGTGCCAAGTGTTCAGAAATGTCTTGTAAGTCTTAGGGAACGGGCGTGTTTGGCACAGTTGCTGATAGTCGTATTAGTCCGATTGTAAATCTTTGTTTGTAAGTTTCTGTTGGAATAAGAACCATCATCTATCACGGTATCAGCTGTGCGAACAACCGAATACATTCGCGCGAAAGTACCGTGATGAGTGGACTCCGGATTTTATGCATTTATGACAGAAATGGGTATACCCATATGTGGGTGACGGAATTATTTGTCCAAGTTCTAACATGAATTTTTACGTTAATATATTGATTGTACCAAATTTGGTTAGGATCTGTAAAATGCAGGAAAGTTGGAGGACTACTCAATATCATATATGTAATTATTTTCAATTTTTATTTCATTAAATAACTTTGATTTTATGGAATTTTTGAGGTTTCTACTTTGGCAGTCAAAGTGTTAAAGCAGTGGACATATTAAAAAGATTTAAGGGCACCAGTGCAGCTTTAGCTTAATAAAATAATTAAAAGGAGAAAGAAATTTTTATTTCGCTCCTGCGTCTTGCAATCGCTGTAAATATTTTTTATTATCCATAAAGACCCGCATTCTAGTGATGAGCGTGTATGTACGCCTATAATAACCGCGAAGAGGAACGTTTCAATCTTTTTTTTTTTCCAAGTGCTGCATCCTTGTCTCGCCCGACAGAGACGAGCCGAGTCTTGGGAATCTAATGATTCCGCGTTTTCATGCATCATGTTATCATGGTATCACGTTAGGCTAAATAAACGAAAACGCTCTTCCCGCAGGCGACTGAACGCGCTTGCCACTAGACCCATCGCCAGGGCAGGAGTCAAATATATTTTCAAAGCTACTTTATCGGTCCTGTTGTAGACGTTTTCGTCGAAGCCAATTAAACGGGTCCCCGGATTGAAAGTGATTACCGGGGTGGATGAATCGAGCGACGCAGCTCGTCAAAGTCGACAAAAGCCTTTTCATCTTTGTCGTCTGGAATTTCCGTGGCGCGTGTTCGATCGCGGGAGCTCGAAGCTCGCAGCTGGCATCGCTAACAAGAGTGTACGCCAGGATGCGCGGATGTCGATGCAAATGCGGATGCAAATGCACCTGGCACCGCCGTGTTCCCCGAAAAGCTCCATTGTCCGGATTTTTTTCCCCTCGCGAAGAATCTTCTGGTTTTCGTCGCGCAAAGCGAATTTCGGGCGGACGCGGAAGCAGACTGGCAAAGCTCGCGATCTACCCGCGCGGTCTGAAATGCTGCCAGGTTGCCAGCTTTTACTCGCGAAGACGCCCCGAACCCTCTTCGGCTGCCAAAAATCCTCGAAAGATCGCAACCGCGCGTAAACCAGGCGAGAAATTGAACTGCGCGACGCACAGTGGCTCCAATCGACGAATTAGGAGGGAAAAAGTTCAAAATTAAAGGTAAAGAAAAACAGGTATCAGTGAATTTTTTATGTACTATACATCCCACAGAGACGCAAGGTGATCTCTGGCATTGGTCTCATTAACAATGAAACAAATGACGAACGCAAATATCGAATCGAAACGCATAATTGTTTTAGGTTACTCGATCGCTTGTCGCGAAATAGTGTATGTGAAAACGTGTGTTCTGATTACCTGGCATTATAAATACTTTTATATTCGTAATAACATGAATTCCACAGTTGGAGGTAAATATAAAAATACAAATTTATTTCAATTTAGTGACTGATATTGTTATTTCTACTTCGGAACATCTTGATATACATGGTCCTCGTTTCTTTTGTGAGCTATTCCACGTTTTGTGGACTGCAGAACCAAAGTTACTAAATGTTACTAATTCAAACTATTTTCAAGCAAGAGTAACACTCCTGTACTCGATATAAATTGAATAGCTTTTCGCCTGTAGTTGCCATTTTGTGACAATAACTCGGCGGGACATGGTTATTCGCCTGAAGGAATTAGGCCTTATGCAATCGACTATGACCAAGAATCGCCATATGCTCGTAAATTATTTAGTGTATGAGCTAGAAAGTACAGGAGGTCAAAATTTTTCAAATGCAACGGGTGCTCGCACAGCCACGGGCAAGTAGAATACTGAATTTCAACATCATTTTGTAGTCATAAATTGAATCACCATATCTCGAAAACTATTAATCGAGTCGACTTCGTTATGGTCTCACGCAATTTAGAATGGAAAAACATATAAATAAGGGTATTGTGCTCAACAAAAAAAAATGATTTTAGTATTTTTTTCTCCTAATTCGTCGATTGGGACCACTGTGCAACGGTGTTTTAGTTTGGTTTTCATTTTTCCCGGTGTTTCCCGACGGGACGTCGGAAGTCGTCGCTCCCCCTTCCCCCTTCCCCCTCCCCCGACATTTGTATCGTTTGCGTTGCCCCGCTCGAGCGTCAACGCGAATAACAAGAACGTATTTTCACATTAAAATATCGGCGCTGTGCACCGAAGCCGTACGTTACCCGCGCTGCCATTATTTCGGCTGGCCATTTTAACGGTCGTAAACCGTACATAGAAGCGGTTCGCCAGAGACTTCGATTTCGCGTTGTTCCCCGTAACGATCGTCACAAACTGTAACAATGGCCTCGCCTATCACGAATTCGCTGACTTAACGCTTCGAGGGAATTCTATTTTGATATTCTGCTTTCGGAATTTACGAGGAATAATGCAATCGACACCGATGACCGCTGGATTTATGCGAAACGTGGTACTACAGCTCGATTTAAAATAAAAATTGTCTGCAACGATTGCGAGAAACAGTAGCCATCTAGAGGATCGTTTCATTCTTTGCTTATCTTAGTAGGCTGGAATTATTGAATTCTTGTAATCGTTCTACCGTTTTAAACTCCACCTGCTCAATTCATCCGAATCACTCCGGTGAATATATGAATAATAACACTCTGTTCCTCGAAATTTGATTCTAAGTTTATCACTTCACGTTTTAAACGTTAAAGAGCGATCAGCAAGCAAGAATACAGAAACTATATGTAACAGCAGCATTTTACACGTCTAGACGGCGGACCTTTATGCAAATTCCCATTTTCGTAGATTATTCTATACAGAGCGGGATGCGGGAGAAATTCCTTTCGGTAAAAATGAATGGAACATGTTACCTCGCGCATTTGCAGGATGTATCCTGCATTCATACAGGTCCCCAATCTAGTGAACCACTTTAACTCGAGCAATTATTCACGATTCAAAGGGCGCATGTCGGGTTTCATTGATTCGCCGAGTAATTCGGAGGTTTTCGAAACTTGACGATGGCAAAAGTACAGTCGCGGCCCCAATTTGGCAATAATTTTGCGACAAGAGCCAGACACCCATGGCCCTTGGGACAGGAAGGGTTCAAGAGGATTCGATGAAGCGCGCAATCCGTGAAATATCGCGATTTAATTCGATTCCGGAGGCGAACGGGGCCGCAGAGCCATGCTCGCATACGAAAAAGGGATTTCCGTAAACGCATTTGCATAGTGACAAGGGTCGATGACCGAAGGGAACGCCGACTCGCCCGTGAGTCCGCGCGGTTCCGAGCGGACTGCTCCGTTATTTTCGCGATGGCTCCTGCGGAAATCGCGAAAATACTTATCACTGAATCGTGTTATCCTCCCGGGACAGGGATGAAGACAATACGACCATCTAAAGAATGTAACGTTGCTCAAAATCGATTCCAGATCATCGAATCGCGTGCTTTTCTTGGTTAACGAGATTGGAAGAAGAGATTATTGAATCACTCGAAAAGTTTCAGTGGCATTTCAACCTCGTTTAACATTCGATTTATGCACGGCTTTTTGCTTCATGCGAAAAATCGAGACGATCCGAAAAAGCTAACCAAAAAGGCGCCCCGTAGATAAACGAATTCACGGAAATCGACGAAATTAATATCCGCGGCAGCGAAAGGTTTTTATTAACTTGTCTGACTGGTAAAATAAAGCTTTTGAGCGTATTAAATTAAAAAGTGCGGCATAAACGTCGCTAGAAAATCTATAGAATCACTACAGGAAGTTGGAGGTTCGCGCTAACTAGACCAATCAGCGAAGCAAAGATTACGCGACTGATAGGAACACGCGAGAGAACGCGTGAGTCGTAGATATTCGTTTAAAAATTATTGCACGCGAGAGGGATTTCCGTTGCAAAATCAGCACCGAGCCGGCCGATTACATAAGGCAAATATTAAATAAGATATAATCTGGCCGTGGTATTGGATTAACCTCGTTCGCGGCCGAATAAATCGAATCAAGTGGTTCCGGTCGCGAGGGCGAAACGAAAGGAACGCTGCAAGTGCGTGCGCAGCGAGCGTTATGCTGATTTTTATTTCGAATTTCGATGGAACGAGATTTCGAGTGGTCGCTAATTAAGTTGCACGAAGGATTTTGCTTCTCGCGGGATCTCGACCGGTTGAGACACGCGTTCGATCGGTCGATAATCGCCCTCCGTGTTCGACGCGGAAACATTCAGCGGCGCGATAACGAGCGCGGATGATCGATGGTTTGACACAGATTCGACGGATGTAGGATCACTCATCGGGACGTCCGTCGTCGGGATATCAACGGGGCTTCTCCGTTCCATATCGCGGAGTCAGCGGCTATTTGACACGCGCGTACACCATTCGAAAAGAGAAAATAGAAAGAGCTGTACCAACGTCCATAATTACCACCGCCGGGAATAAGATAGAGCTCCCTCGGACGGGGGGGTAATTAGAACTGCTAATAGCGTGTCCAACGCTTCTCTTTTTTCCACCACCGGGCGACAATCTCTGCTGCAATTATGATGCTTCACCCACGTATTTAAACTTAGATCGACTCGCCAACTACGTCGGATATTCCGCCACCGAAATAGATTGAAAGCTGTGCCACCCTTGCATCTTACCCCCTTGCACTACGATGTAATTTATGATTGCAGTGAGTAAAAAAAAACTCATGTTTATTATTTGATGTTACAGCAAACGGAGTTACTACCAATATATTTTCATCGCGATCGAGTATGTTCGCCGAGTGGTTCGTGTTGAATCGTTTGCTAATTATTTCTGTCGAAACCAGGAGAACACTTTAAGAAAGCGTTTGTAGTATTATGTATTCGCGGATGGAGGATTGAACTATCAAAGTAAAGTAATATACGGTACACGGAAAACGAAGCAATTACTTGACGTGTATTTCAACAATTTCTGCTGAGCGTCCAGTGTTTTCCAATAATTCTGCCGTCTGTCGGTGATCGTAAACGTTATTGGAACTTCTGTAACGCAATTCGCTTGCTCCCCCGATTACAGAATAATAAAAATAACGAAACCATCGACGAGCGAACGGTGCGCTGCTAAGTAGTAAAATCGCGCGATGGTCAGACGCCCAGGGAAATTGCATTTACAGTTTCTCCTATTCCTATCGCGTTTGTGCGTCAATTCGTTCATTCGTGTTCCCGTTTTACTCGAAATTTATTGATTACGAAAATTACAAGTCGTTGCCGAGAGGTGTGTAACACGACGCTGGGAACGCGAGCGTAACTCCATGCAAAACGTGGACGAGCTGTTGGAAGCCACACATCGTTAGGGTCACCGGAGTAACAGAACGCTCGAAATGTAAACTCGCGATAGATTGATTTTCACGAGGGGATGTCTGCCGTCGATGCCGGTAAATCGTGCGTGATGCAAGTCGTTAGGGAAAGTGCACTTTAACGCGTCCTATAGTGGGGCTAATGTAATTCCCGTTCGTCGATTTATTGGCCGAACAGCGGCCAGTCGGCACCAATCGCTAACACGTTCGTCGCCGAAATTCCGAAAGTCGACTTTTCGTTTCCCCGCGCTGAAAAGTTGCAAATATTCTCTTCACAAAACTAGGCTACGAATTTGATTAATTTATGAGAAAAATGAGTAGCTGCGGTTTGACACAGTGCAAAGATCGAAAGAATTTAATCAATTTTGGACCTAGTCAAATCAATAAAATATAGAAAAATGTTATTTCGCTTAAGGATCAGAACTTCTATGTCTTCTGTTGAATAATTCTGTCGACAGGTTTTGCAGAGAGTTCGATAATTAGGTGGTTCCGAGTGTACACGATTGAAAATATTAAAAGGCAGCGTAAAGGAGAGGCAAGATATCAAGTTTCACGGGGCAGCACTTAGCGTTCCCGTAAAAGTGAAATAATTTAGTGGACAACGGCGTGGCCGGGTGGGCAAGTTTCATAAAAATTGCCGTCTATTAGGGTCGTCGAATGCCGTCGTAACGAACGCACCGGTGTGTTTACCGGGAGAACAAAGGCGAGCCGTCTCGAGCGTTATGAAATGCTCAATAAATTGGAAGAGGAATAGTAATCACCGGGAAAATCGTGGAAGCGGACTCGTGGAAAGGGCATTCGATTAATTAATTGTCGAAGGGCGCTCGATTCTTCCACGCCATCGACGCTGCAACGACCGCCCGATTCTTTTGTCGTCCTCCCCGTCCCCCCTCTCCTTTATTTCTCTATCGTTTTATACCTGGTCATCTACTTCTACCTCGGGGAGGAAAAAGGAGAGACAGGTTGAGTCTGCGACGTCTGCTTTTTAAACGGATAAAGACGCCGCGCCGCCCCGTCGACGGCGCGCGCCGCTTAAACGTGCCATTCTAGCCGAGCGAAATTATTTTTACTTCTACATATTCACGGGGATACCTTTCACGTATTTTTCGATCGGTTGCTTGTTGGTCAAATCGATTAACCACATGAAACAAACAGTTTGGAAAAAATTCCAAGCTAAGCCGAATTAACAACACTGGGCCAACCGAGCATTAAAAATGGCTAGTACGTATATTTACTTGAATAAAGAAATCTATGGAGTCTCATGAAGACATCTTTATGATAAAACATCTAAAACCGGTGATTGGACCGACGGTGGTTTAAGGAAATTTAGTTTCAGATATATTGGATGACACAAAGGCAAAGCAATCATTTAGTTGTGTAGTAGAAGCTGTGGTATACATACAGTGGGTGTAGAAAGTATTCGTACACCAATAAATTTGACACAAAAGTTCCTAAAACTGTTGTTTACTAATTATTTTTTTATAAAAAATGAGTATTAACATATTCTAGGATATTTATAGAAGAGATGCAGTGCAAAAAAAAATTAATTTACTTGTATCACTTACAAAATTAACAAGAAAAAACACAAAATCGACAGAAATACACCAGCAATAACTATTCGTACAGTTCTCAATTTTAACTGCCTACAGGAGGATTTATAATGTAAACATATCATATCGAGGATCGTGGACCGTCGATCGTGGTCCTTCGTGGATCGTCAGTATGTTTGTCAACATTGGTGATATCAGTAGCATTGAAAATTTCGTAGTATTATCAGTTACAGTTTAGAAATGGGACGAAAGCGAGCGGAAACTACAATAGCAGAAAGAAAAATTATTGTTAATTTGCATAATCAATGTAAAAGTTTGGCAGATATTTCACGCATTGTAAGTAGACCTCGATCCAGATCTCCATACAAAGCATAATTGATAGGTACGGACCAAGGATAGGTCCAAAGAAATTTAATGATTTACTGGGCCAGTTATTATTTTCGAATGGTAAAGCAAAATCCAAAAATAAGTGCAGTAAAAATAGTTGAACACCTTAAAAATAATTTAAATACGGATATATCTGTTAGTAGTGTGCATAGTTTTTTACGAAATCAAGGATATCATGGTCGGGTAGCCCGTAGAAAATATTTCGTAAGTGAAACGAATGGAAAGAAAAGATTACTATTCGCAAATAATAATGTCACTACGCTAATGGAGTACTGGAATAGAGTGATTTTCACAGATGAAAGCAAATTCAACATTTTTGGATCGGATGGACACTGTACTGTTTGGAGGAAAAAAAAAATACAGACTGGATCCAGAAAACTTACGGCCTACAGTGAAACACGGTGGAGGTTCCGTAACTGTTTGGGGCTGCATGAGTGCGGCTGGTGTTGGCACGTTGCAATTTATCGACGGAATAATGAACCACAAGGGTTTATATTGACATTTTAAAGTGCAATCTTCTTTTCAATGCAGAAAAAATGGGCATTAAAGATAATTTCGTTTTCATGCAAAATAATGATCCCAAGCACACTGCGTACTTTACCAGAATGTGGATACTAAATAATACCCCGGCGTATCTAAAAACTCCTTCGTAATTTCCCGACATAAATCCCATAGAACACTTGTGGGATTACCTGGATCGTCAGATCAGAAAACATGAAATTTCCTCAAAAGAAGACCTAAAAAATGCTCTCATAGAGGAGTGGAACAAAATTCCGCCCCACGTAACATCGAATTTAGTTAATTCGATGCCTAAAAGGATTGCAGCAATTATAAACTCAAAAGGATATCCTACAAAGTGTTAATTAATCCTTTTCTTTAATTTTCTAATGTTAAATTAATTTAAATTGCGTTTTTTTCGTCAATTTCTGGAAACTTAAGAACTGTACAAATAGTTATTGCTTGTGTATTTCTGTCGATTTTGTGTTTTTTCCTGTTAATTTTGTAAGTTATACAAGTAAATCATTTTTTTTCTGCACTGCATCTATTCTATAGATATCCTAGAATATGTTAATACTCATTGTTTATAAAAAAATAATTAGTAAACAACAGTTTTACGAACTTTTGTGTCAAATTTATTGGTGTACGAATACTTTCTACACCCACTGTATAATATTTGAATGGAAAGCATGTGATAGAGTGGAATAAAAACCGTCATCTTTTCAGAGCCATTCGGACCGAAAATAAACTGAACCAACTATATTGAAAGATTCTTCGTTTTCTTATTTTTGGTCTAGTAGAACTCCATTGCGAAGCAATTTCTTGGCGACGACGGTCGAAACGGCCGCGGTTAGGTTCGGTTTAAGCCAATTTCGCCGCCGCTATAAATTCTACTTTCCTCTCGGCTCTGTTCCTTCCATCTCCCTCTCTCTCTCTCCCTCTCTCTCTCTCTCTCTCTCTCTTTCTCTCCGTTCTCTCTCCGTTCTATCCGATCTGTGCCGTCATATTTCCTCGTTTTCGCCGTCGCGTCGTTACAGACGGCCCCGCGACGGCCCTAAATCTCAACTTTTCAAACGGACCGAAACTGCAGCCTTCTCCCACGGACGCTCCAGATTTATCGGGGAACGGGGTTCGCTTGCAAATTAGCGGCGTTCGATTCCGCAAAAGTCGGACACGGTCTCGGGAAGAACTTTACACCGACCGGCCTGCAAGAAAACGCAAGTTCCACGGGCAAACCTTCGGAAGACTTGAAACAGTTGCGCGACATGAAAACGCAAAGTTCACGGCACAGGTGTCCGCCAGTCTATCGCTAAACCAGACTGCGATTCTTTATGCAAATTACCATTTTTCTCAGGCATTTTAACCCTTTCGTCCCGAGTGGTACACATATGTACCAGTCTGATTAAAAAATTACTGAAAGGCCAAGAAAGCAATGTGGGCATATGGAAATTGTACCACACCGGTCTTTTGAATAAAAAACCCTGGTGGTACACATGTGTACCACCTGTCGCCCCCTACCCCTAGTGTGATAGGAAAATTCGAGGGTGAAAACCTATTATTTTGAGTCCAACTTACATATCCATTACACTGTAATTGTTAAAATTTCAATTTCTATATTCAGGAACGAAAGGGTTGAAAAGACGAAAAAAGTGTTATCTACTCTTCTGTCATATTCGTCGAACGAAGGGTGTGACTCTGTCAGAAAGCTACGTCTGCGGAGCGAGAAAACTCCTCAGACGAATTGTTTGTACCACAATTTTTGAAATAGGACTTTATGGTTTCCACTTGATATGCTTTTAGAATTTGAACGGGAACCTGAAAGCTTTAGCAATGATACCGTTCCGATCATTTCAAGATAACTCGCAACTGATCTCTGGAAGAGTCCGTTGTGCGAGGAGATTTTTAAAGTAGGGGCGTGTTCCTCGAGGGAGAAAATCGAAGCGAACGGATCGCGATGGCGGAAAGGAACGCGAAGCATTCTTGCTCGCGGAACGACGAAGGAGTTGATTTCGCGAGTGAACGGGACTTTGCAGCTTTGTGCTCGACGCGGGTACGGGCTGTAACTTTGAAAACCGGTGGGGATGGACAGGAGGGGGTCGATAGTCGCGAAGGCCACGGCGCTTCGTGGAAACGAGATGAAACGGCGCGGCGGAGAGCTCGGAGAGACTCGTTTTCGAGACGGACAAAAAAATTGCAAATTTCTCCCTTCGGGTCCAACTTTCCGGGCACGGAACCCGTGGAAAACACTCGTGGACACTTGTGGGTCGTTGAGCGCGAGTGCGGCCGCGCGCAATTTGAAAAGAAAAAATCGAGCTTGGGAGAGAGGGATTGCGTGCCCGCGACACGAGCCACTCGGCGCGCCTAACGAGTATTTAATATCAGTATCTCCAGGCTGGAAAAGTGATTTTACGAACGAGAGCGCGCTCGCAGATTAATTATGCGCCCTGTAAAACAGTCCCGACCGCCGCCATCGCCGCCGTTTGATATCTCGAGTGGGTAAATACGCGAAGAAACAGCGGTAATTGAGGACTCGAAACGTTTCGATCCGGTCCCGGCGAGTTTCCGCTTCGCTTCGAACGGGAGCGAGTTTACCTGCTCGTTTTTCCTTCGTAAGCGCGCGCGCGCGCGCGCATCGCGGTCGAATGATTATTTTATACCGAATCTGCCATCGTCTCCTCCCACCGAATCCTTGTCGTAGCTCCAATTTTACCTTCCTCCGCGAGCAGACAATTATCGAGCGCGCTCGTGCCTCGTAATTAGAGCCGCGTCGAATATCAACAAATGAGCGAGTCAACGTGACACAATAACACGCAACAGCATGCTTTGAAATACCATTAGCCAACCGAGCAGCTGCCAGTCGTTAGAGCGCAGGCGTTTACGCGTTTATAGTGCGAAACATTTCAGCCTCTCCCGTTTTAATCCTGATCAAAACGACTCTTTTTAATCCTTAAATGAAATATCCAGCAAAAATATATATGTATCGAATGCGAATGCGTTTTGATCGCAGCGTGAAACAGCCGATGTTTTTTGACTGCCGCGGAATGAAAATGACCAAGGTTATTGATCGAATATAAACTGGAGTTCGAGTTTTTGAGCAACCAATGCCATTTTACACGCCTGAATAGGGCCCGCGCGCAAACACCGGCCTGTGACTGTGTAACGTATAAAACGGACGCGGTGGCATCGAAAGAGACAGCACGGCGTTCGCCGATTCGCTTGCTGGCCACGTTTTTTACGCGATTGATATTCACGCGAATCGAGTCTATCGACACGGCACGAGAACATTTCAATATAAATGAGTGGGCGCGTGGAGAGACGCGACACTTAATCAAACGTGTTCGATACGCGGTGCACGCGTGTTCGATGAAGTCCATCGGAAAAGAATATTCGAACAAGCGTTCGTTTATATTTAGCGAGCCGCTATTTATTCGACTCTGCAAATGCAATTGTACCGTCGCACAGTAGTCCGGATCAAAAAATTTGGTGACATTTGAATATAACTTCTGAACCGTAAGAGATTTGGGTTCAATAATATATTATTATTATGTTACAAATGGGTGAAAAAAATCAAAAAATTATTTTAGTAATATTTACTCTGTATTTGTTATTACATACTTTACGTTACGTAATTATTAATTCTTTAGCTTCTTGATCTAAATTTCTAATTTTCTTTGTACGTAATTTTATCCGTATATTAGATATATAAGGATCGAACGTTAGGAGTAGTCTAAACAGTGTTTCTCTATTTGCTACAGTTCGAGAACATTTTCTGGTATTTTTATATCTAATTGCTTTAAAATCTTTATGTAGGACTTCTTGAGCTTCCTCAGAAAGCTGCCCGATTGGTAATAGTGCCCTTTGTATAATAACATAAAAATAACTGTAATACAAAAAAATTGCTCTGAATATCTCACTATGCACGCTTAGACGATTCTCTTTCAACTGAATGCTAAAAACACGTCGCATATATTGTGACAGTTGAATGAGTAGCGTAACATAAACATTGCATAAAAAAGTATTGCAAAGTAGGGTGATGGATTCGAACCGCAGCTACACAGCAGTATACATAAAACTATATGGACGGATTGAACATTGACATCATTAGATATCAATAATTTGTGAAGTGGACGAGGGGGGAACTAATTCTTGTGTGATTATATAAAAGAA